>VYXH01001034.1:121772-167524 GCA_013397275.1 Burhinus bistriatus | reverse complement strand
CAGGTTTTGTTTACCCATCCTCACTCTACAGACTTCTAGCTAATGAGCTATTATGTTCCTCAAGTTATGCAACACTCCCATAAGATCTTTCAGATTACAAATGGATTGTTTCCAGGCATCATATTGCCATGTGGCCCCAAATTATCAACTGACCTGCATTAATCCAGAACTTCTGAAAAGTCATTATGCAACATAGCAACAGAGCTACAGGAGCAGAGGTTAGTCATTACCATGCCCCTAACTGAAGTGACACCACTAAAATCACATTAGGGAAGAATTACAAAAGGCTACACATACTGTGTCTAAGTAAAGAACGTAGACGAAGTGTTAATTGAAAGTCAGAGAAGTAGCAAGTTATGAAAATAAGATTAGAAGAAGAGTTACAGAGGAAAGAGACTCAGCTGCTTAGAGAGAAATTATTCATAAGACCAACTGCTGTAATTTGGAAAAAAATCCAGAAGCAGCCAATTTGATATTACCATATTTATGTTAAATTCAGCACTGTGAGAGACAATAACTGAAGATGCTAAATCTATACAGTAGGGAGCTCACCAGGGCACACTGACCATGCCTGACATTTAGGACAAGATGCCCTGAGGCTGCACTGTTCCTTTCACTTGTCCTGTGTGCTCCTTCATTATTGCCTGCTGGTGGTATGCTCAGAAGGAGCTGGCTGAGCTGCCCTGAACAGTAACGAAGTGCTATTGTGTTATAATGGCATGCTTAACTTATTTGTTTTAATGTTATTTTTGGCAGCCATGTGATAAAAATCAAAAACTCTGTGTGTGCATGTGCAAGCACATTACATTTAAGTCACATGAGCAGCAGGCATAATTCTGTCCCAGAAATAAATGTACTATCAAGGCTTCAGTTCTCTAAAAGTGTTTTTCCCCATCTGATGCTCATTTGGGCAAAAAGAAATCAGCTTGTCTTACTGGAAGACACAGCAGCAATTTGCAGTAGTATGCCAGCCCCCTCTGCCCCCCAACCTTTAGCACTTTTCCAGTGCAGCTGCCCTCGTATATACAAACTAACTATGGTACTGGCACCAAGTTTTACTCCTTGCCTCCCTCCTCCTCTACCCCAGCACCTAGACTAGTCTGTGATGGAACATCTGTCCTCAACACAGTGCTTCGGTGGTGCAGCAGGACTGAAGCAGTAATTTGTACTGTAAGGGAAATGCCATTCCTAATGCAAATACAAGGTGTTTGTAAATCCATCCACACCAATGCTGAGAAGACCAAACCACCAATAAGCTACCTTCCAGGCAGTGTAGCATCTGAAGAGAAGACATGGAGTGCCTCCCAGGATTACTCCTCCCTATAGTCTCTGAGTGTTCTTCAGGTGATGGACAGGTCACAAAAAAGCAGTATGAGACAGCAATGACTGTCATCTGCCAAATCCAAGGCAAGTAAGCAGGGCAGGATACTACAGACTAACCCAAGTTAATTCAAACAAGGTAACTCAGGTCACCAGGAGCACTTTTGCCTGCACTGCCTGGAGCACGCTGAAGGCTACTTTGCTGCTTCATATTCCTTCTTCAGAAACATCCCCTCATTTCTAGTAGAAAAGCAAAACAACCAGTGGCATTTGGAAGCTGTTTTCCTTGGTGTGGCAACACATACAACAACCTTTGTGGATGTCAAGAAATTGCTGGCCTTGAACAGGCAATGCTCTCCTCTTCCAGTACTAGCAGATGCAGACTTAAAGGACCCAAAAAGCAACTCAAAAGGCAGGAGTGGGGAGCACTGCTGAGTTCCAGAGCCTTGAGGAAGTAGAATATCTGGGGTGGCTAGGACATGTAGTGGGTGAAGGTTTACACAGAAAGAAGCTGTGTAAGCTGCTGGCCACANGCAGATGTGTAGACATGGCACTTAGGGAAATGGTTTAGTGGTGGACTTGGCAGGGTCAGGCTTATGGTTGTACTCAATGATCTTAAGGGTCTTTCCCCACCTAAATGATTCTATGATTCTAAGCTACCTAAACATGTCTCTATGCTGTACCTGGTTGCTGCTGAGTCATTGATTGCCTTTGAGCAAGTCAAATCTCTGTGAAGAAAGTGTCTCAGTTTCTTGCCTTTGAAAGCAGAATAATGTTTACTTAGCAGAATAAACCTCAGAAACACCAAAAGCTTGCTCTGTGCTTTGAAGCTCACACATATCATTTTGCCACACAGAGTCATTCCCTTTTCTTCTGCTGCTGTTCTCCATAGGAAAATGAAATTATTCTGTGAACACTGAAATGAAACCTGGTTACTTATGGAGGTCAAGTCTTTGTTGCTTTAGTTTTCTTTCCCCAGTCACCTCTGCCCAAACCTGTCTCCTCAGTCCCTGCTGTGTCCTTGGTGCGTGCATGTTTTGTATGCACAAAACAGTGTGTGCTGTGCTAAGCCCCCCCGTGCTGACCACTTAGCTGACACCTATGCTTTACCTGCCTTCCCCTTTGCAGAGGCACTACTTCTGCCTCTCTTCCTCTAGATAGAAAGCAGTTTTCACAAACCTAGTCAAAACGTAATTATCTGTAATCCCTCTTCAAATCTAGCTGACGACTGAACAAACTCAGATGCTGCTTGTGAGGGAGACTAGCAGACAGACAGATTGATGACAAAGAAAGATTGCATAAGCCTCATTTTCTTATGAAAGCAAGCCACAGTAGAATTAGGAGATTCAACATGATGTTCCACAAAGATTATAATTCATCCACCTTATACAATTTATTATAGAGCAGTATCATTCATTTTACACAGCAACATAAAATATTACACTGGGAAAAAGAAGGATTGATCCCTCATTATAGTTGGTCCAGGGGTCATGAACCTCATTATGGGTCTTGTGAGCAAATAAAAAAATTTAACAATAGCATTGCAGAATTTAATTTAGAGTTAAAACTTACAGAAAACTGAATAAACAGACTCAGGACTTGGATTTATCCTCAAGTCACTATAAAGCTAAGCTACACTATTTTAACTAACTAAAATACCAGTTAATCAGAGACACCTACTTTTACATTACCGGTCACCCCTCTCAATTACAGTAGATTTAGCATAATCTTCCTTAAAAACATTCATGTCTACACACCTAAGCATAGCTCCCGCAGATGAGCTCTATTCTGCGACCATTTTGCAGTGGTGTATGTGCTTTACATTTTAGTAGTATGCACACTTCAGTTTATACATGTGTAAGCTTTCTGTTTAATATAAGTTGCTCATGCCATTTGTAGTTGCCATCAAAGTACTTAACCTCATTTTAAACCCCAATTTTACACAGAACTGAAGAATTACCTCAACAATATTGAAGCCTCTGCCTTTCTGACGACCTGCATCCAGCCATTTTAAGTCAACAAACATGTCTTTTCCCTGACCCTTTTGAGCTTTTGTTCAAAAGTTTGAAGGCTGCTTACTGACAAGTGATTTGTTTCCATTAGAACATGCCTCATTCCAGCCATCCGTGACCATTTTGTACTTAGGGCTTTATAACCAGCACGTCTCAACATTCCTAAAATCCCAGAGAGGATCTGAAAATAGAATAAGAAATGAGCATTTAAATTAAAAGCAACAGCCCTTGCATGAAGCTGCCAGGTTTTTATGGTAGATAGTGCCTTTTTGCCCACCCCCACTCTCTCTATTCCCCCTTCTTCACAGGGTTGTAAGCCACGTTTTCCATAATATTTTGCAATGCCACCTAGGGTTACATTCAATCTATTTATAGGGGCCTGTTTTAAAGTGAAACAGGTGTCAGATTGAATGAGGCTGTTGTCAGCATACATGTCCTTTTGGGGAGGGGATGGGAGGTTTACTACTTTCTGTGCTTGGGGGATTTATAGTCTGATCGCTAATCTCTCTCTGCAGGGCTCAGTAGGAGGAGGGGGAAGAGCAGAAGAACAGGGGAAGGAAAGGTTAGCTTTCTGCTGAAGCTATGCAATGCTGCCTCTCCCCCAGCTCCATGCAACCACACCTTTTCTTTTTTCATGTGCTGAAACTGATCTGAGTGTTTGTGAAAGGGGCCCTTCGAACGGCTGCAAAATGGGCACAGCTCAGCTGAGGTGGGGGGAACTGAAGACTCCCATCCCACTCCGATCCCATCCACCCCTTTCCATCCATAGCACCAGAGACCACTTCTGGGGAACAAAGATCAGCGTAATGCCTCCATGCCTCTCCATCTTACGCCACCTTTGCTGTTATTATCTCCTAAACAGCAAAGCATTACCATTGCATTCAGGAACCCTGGGAGGAGGCAAGATATGGACCACTGTGCTAAGTGGTGTAGCAATAAGCACCAGCCTAAAGAGTCCCTGACCCACTGAGCTCAGAGTCAGACCAAGAAAGCAATGGGTATGTGAAAAGATGAATGGTGCAGGGATGCCATGTGAAGATGAGGTAACACTCAAAGATAATTTAGTGAAAAGCAGAAGTCACAGCTCGTTGCTTGCCTTCACTTTGACTTGCAGGTTAGTCATGCTTATTGCCTAGGTAGTGATTCGTAAGAAGGAAATAAGAGGCCGCTTAAGACATTTGACATAGACCAGTAACAGTTCATGAATTGTTGCAAGTATTAATCACTACCTATATCAAAATAAACTTCTTAATACAGTGAACTAACACCCCAGTACATGCCAGAAATGCTACAGTGGCAAGCAAAAGAGCTGCTGCTTGTCCGGGAACACACCCAAACTACAGCAGTTGACTTGACAAACAGAGGGAGGACAAAGGCAATGTGATAAAAGTCAGACAGCTGATGACAGCAAGGTGAATGGAACAAAAGAAATCATGACTGAAGCTGGCTTTTCTTGCTGAGGGCATTTAATGCAAAGATGAGTGCCTTTTTGGCACAGTAGAGAAAGCAGGTCTTTGGGAAGCACTAGAATGAGAAGTTCATAAATGGCATCAACATGCAACGAGAAGCTGGGAGAGATACACAGGGTCAATACCAAAGGCATGGTGCGCACCACGAAGACTGGAAGTAGAGCTATCAGGGTGAAGACAGAGTTGTGGGGAAAGGCAATAACAGAAACAATTTGATAAGTAAGGTGTTCCTAGAAAGGAAAAAAGTTTGCATTGACACTGGTGACAATGATTTAGAGGTGTATTGGACTCATCTGGCATCATCAGCATACCAGTCTGGCTATATGATGTATATTTTTTACGTATTCACAGGTATCTATCAGGGATTAGAACCTAACAACTTCCACAACACCTGAAAATGGGAGGATATTTGAAGAGATAAAATCATAATTAAAAAAAATCTGGAAGAGAGGAATATTTAAGGTGGGTTAGGCCACCATACTCATTTCCATTGGAAGAAAGTAATCTGCAGTTCTTGGAAAGATATAAGCCTCAGAAGACTGTCATATTTATCCAAGGAACAAGACTTTAAGGCAAATGGATTTACATGTGCAAAAATCCCAGTTCAGCATGTGTTGGTGGATTTACTGTGATTCATCAGACATTCATGTTAATTGGCTTTACAAATAACAACGTACATTTTAAATTTAGTATTTGTACTTGGGAGTTATCACTACTGTATAACTCATCATGGTATTTGCGGTTTCCTTTGTGCACATATTTATGAACACTTGGGTTTTAAATATCAGGAAAATCACAAAAATATGAAAAAATAATCACAAAAAAATTAAAATCCCACTGCACAGAAATGCAGTGGAACTCTTGCAGAACTATTTAGTTTTGTTTTATTAAGCAAGGAAAAAAACTCCAAAAACAACAAAAAACTATCACATAGCTTCATGGAAAATGGGGTTGGGAGAAGACACACAAATATTTAAGTACAAAAGGTTACATTTTCAGAAGTGCTCACCAGCTCCCATTCCTGAAAATGAACACCAGACCCACTGGATACTGAGTGCTGTCAAAAATCTAACCACTTCACTGAAGAGCCTAACTTGGAGCTGAACTGTCTTTGTAATGTGATTCCATTTGGGAGATGTGGCATACCAAATTCTTTGGAAAGAACTAGATCTTATCATTGCTGTTCCTGAATTAATAAAACACAGTTGAAAGAGCACTTTGTGCAATACAAATCACTTTGATAACAAATTTACATGCTGCAAAAACAAACAGGCAAACAAACCCCCTGAAGATACGAAAGCTTTTCAGCAGACTGTTCTTACATTAGGTAGGGAACTTCAAAACAGGCAGCTGGATAAATCCCCACCTGCTTAGAAACCCTAGGCATAACTTCACTGGACTTTACCCTTCCCTAACCTCCAGGGCTTCTGTTTCCCATTACGAACAAGAGCATAGAGATGGAGCTGGAGACTGTTACAACAGATATGGCTCTGTTGGCTGCTGCACTGTCTTCCAAAGGATGGTGCAACCATCTCTTCCGTTTTGCCGTCCCTGAAGCTGTTGTGACCAGCTTCTTCCTCATGGCAGGATTCAGGTATGTACAACATATACATATACATACATGTATACATACATATGCATATACAAAAGTTCAGAGTTCGCAGACAGGTGATCTGCAAAGAATTACAAAGTAGTTGCTTCCAGTGGGAAGCCTGCATTAGACCACTCACTGGAAAGCACTCGGGTCTTGAATTCAGCTGTAACTATGAAGATGCTTTTCAGGCAAGGTCTGCTACCAATCCTCTGCATCACTCTAATATTTGTCAGATCTCATGCCTCTAAGCAAATGCCCAGAGCATGGACTACAGGAAAGAGAGACAATAGCTGTAGTCTTTCTTGCCATTTTTAGGTCCCTATCCATAATATTCTTGGAAACTGATCACCCACTCCAAAATGATCACGATCTCTATCAACCTAATTGAATGTGCTACTTGCTAGCTATAGCTCTTTGCTTTGTTCTACTCTCCTACAGATTCAGTTCATTTTACATTTTTTCTCGGATCACAGTTCTTACAATTACTTCTGCAAAATGTCCTTCCTGTCTTCAGCATCACACAAACCTGCATTATATTTTCAGTTTGTGACAGGCCTTGATTCTTGACGGTCACCAAACTGCATTTGCAAAGTCCTTGTTGGCTCCAGCAGAAGTCTATACGCCACTGTGCTGTATAAGTAACAAAATAATAAAAGCATCCACTGTGCACCAGGAACTTCACATTCACCTTTCAAAGGATTTGCCACCCTTATGGAGTTAATTTACATTAACATAAATATTCCATTAGTAGAAATGTTTATAACATACTTCTCTCAAGAGGCATTCTGCAACATGATTCTTCAACCACTTATGTTTGACTAATGTGTATCACATTTGAATAATATAAAAAGACAACTGAGTTAAGTGATTGAATGCCTGGAGAAAACCAATGTTAATTTCCACTAAAAGCAAAGCACATTCCCTTAATTTTGCAGCTTAATTACTGCAGTATTTTGCTCAGAAACAAAAAATAGTTCAAGAAAACATCTGCAATAATAGGTTGCTAAAGCTTATTTTTCCCCTCCCCTGTACCTCTAAAACTGATTTTTCATACACACTATTTCAAGCCTGTTCCTGTGACCCAGGCCAGGGCTGGTAATGTTGAATAGTTGGTTGTTAATGTAATCTGATACCCTTGCAGGAGGCTGGCATGGGGTGGCTTCTACATCCCAGGCTAAATTAGTGCCAAAAATCCACCCAAAGAATAAGCCTGGGGTAAACAGTGCTCTTCTCCTCAATTCCTTCTGATAGGAAATTCTCCATGGCACCCTGGAATTTTTAGAAGCTTTATAAGTAAAGTTCAGAAATGAGCTGATATCCACTCTGTCTATTCTGCTACTTAGCTAACTTGTTGGCCATACGTTTTTAGTAACTGTAGCAGTGACTTGCTGAGGCTACTTGGTTAAGATGCAGGATATCTTGTGTTTCATGTACATTTCAGCTTACTGATATCCAAAATAGAGTAAGTCAGTTTTCCTGCCATAGAGTAGGCGACCTTTAAAAAATTCCTTTAAAATGAACAGGACGCAACAGCAAGTCAGTAGGTAAAGAATATATTAAAATGTAAAGCTTAACAAGCCTTCTACTTTATGCATTGAAAACTTATCACTGACAGAGCTCAGGCAAGCTCAGAAGAAACTTGTGGCCATGAGCAGGATCACTCCTTTGACTTCAGTAGGAAGAGGGCAATTTACTTTATCTGGAATGCAGCAGTGTCCTGATGTCTCGCATTATTGCTCAGTAGAGTAGTGACCCAGATTTCTACTCCAGGCAGCTGGGAATGTCTCATAAGGGTCACTTTAAGTGTAATTATTCCTATTTTATTATAGTTATAGAAAGTTAACTTGCTTTGTGCTGAACTCCTGTGAAATTTCTAAAACCCAATTGCTAAAAATTTAGCTCTAGTGAGTGGTGTTCAAGCAGTCAGATGAGGATGCAACAGAAAAACAGAGAAAGATTAATTTCAGCCTTGTGAAGCTTTTGTTCTTTCCTTAATGCCCTGCCTGATAATTACTTATTTCTTGCTTTCTTTCTTTCTGTAAGTAATAAAATCTTTGATCCTGCACTAAATTATGTGAGAAAATCTGCAAAATGACAATAGCGGGAAGAGAAACTTTCATTTCAACTCAAGATTCAATCACTTTTAAGAACAGAGGGTATATTTCCCTGAATAAACCGTATGATCTGATGTGCTCAGTCCATCCCATTTCTCTAGAGACTCTTACCTCTGTACCTGGAGTGCACACAAGTGTACCATTACAGGGCCATCCTTTTATGCAAGGGAACATTCACCTTCTAGTGACACTTTTTTAACAGTATGTGGTACATTGAGGTGGCTGGCTTGTATTATTGACTTCTGTGGACAATATATGCCCATTAGGAACAGAGGATGGATTAGAAACAGAGGGCTTCAAGGGCTATCTCAAGGATCAGCAAATCTAAGTCACTGTAATTGAAGCACAAGAACTCATGTTAAAAAATTTGTTGTGTGATTTTATTGTTAACAGGCTCCCATTTCTCACATCCCACATTTGAGGTCATGATTAATACAAAGGTGTAGGTAACTTAGTTATTTGCCCACTCATTCAAGGGGCCATTTGACACAATCAAACAGTGGTGAGAATAACTACTAGGCGCATGAAGATATTGTCCACAACGGTGTGCAAACAGAAGACACCTCTTAAAGGGGATTAAATATGAAGTTACTCTGAATTGTAGTTTTTGTGTGTGTGAGTAGGAAATTTTTCATATTCGTACAGAGGTCCATTCGTCCAGAGTTCTTTCTTTTCTCCTGATGGCATGCCAATTATTATGTGCTGAGTGAAGGAGGTGCCTTATTGTCAACAGTTGCTGGAGGAAACAGTTACGTCTATGTGACTCCTACTCAGTATTTTTGTCTCTGGGTTTGTTAATTGCACTTAGAGCCCAAACCAGTAGAGCTACTCTTCTGAACATCAATCCATCAAGGAATCTAAGTGTATGCCTCAGTTTACACATGCAAGTACACTCATGAAAATTGCTCACATTTTTGAAGCTAGACTGGTACTACACTTCCTTATGTGAATCCAATTTCTTAATGATGAGTCTAATGTCAATTTGAGTTCACTACCATCAACAATTAAAACCAGTACCTGAATGTTTCATGGCACTTCTGCAGACCCCAGATACTGCTAATCTGCTAATTAGGCACTAGATGAATGCTGCCTTATCTTGTGACTGCAAACACCTGCTCTGCATCATACAGAAAATACAGTATCTCTGTTTTAGTGATTATGGCAGCCATCAAAATGTTGCCACAAGAATGAACAAGGAAGAAGATGGACAACGCTACTTGCATAAAACATAGTATGCCACTGAAATCAATGAAAACTGTGATGTACTTTAATGGCAATAAAAATTGGGTTATAGAAAGGAAGAGGCCCTGAATTTGATTTGGTAAAACATGGGGCTGTAGAGTAGAGTGACTGGAAGTGCATGGAAGTAATTGGTATGAAATTTTTGCGGGGAACTTTCCATGCCGGGAGAGATTTGTAGCGTGGCGAGAGACAATGTACATCGGATCAGAAAACATGATGATACAGCAGAGCTGGAGAGAAATGAAGTAGCAAGCCTCAGAACAGCCACTAGGGCAGGAAGAGGACCTGCGTGCATATCTCTGCACCATGAGCCATACTCCTCCTTTCTGAGAAAACCAACAGTGAGTTCCCTGCCACAGTTACGTAGCACTATCCATCAGATGTCAAGAGAAACACATCTGAAACGTATAAACATAAAACAAAACAGCAACTCTAGCATGTAAACTGTACTGACACCTAATACCTGTAATTGCACTCAAAGCAATAAATTCCAAGCAGCTGCATGTTCACGGTACATTTGATCACACAGTTATGAAGTAATGTCAAAAAAGATGAGGCCTTCCAGAGGACTTCTTTGTAAGTGTGCCTGATGGAGGATGCTTGCTGCCTGTGTCTGATAGCTATGTGAAGGATTTAAGCCCCAAATTTCTTCAAGAATGCACAGAGGTACTCTGCTCTAAAAGCTCCACTCTTCCCTAGACAGTAGGAAGCAATGTGATAAAGCAGAAGCTACAGTATGTTAAAAGGATTTGAAATCCCTATATAAATATATCCATATATATATAATCAACATTATCACATGGAGTTACCCACAGCTCTGCCAACGAAGGGGAAAGAACAGAGCTACCTGGCCTTCCCCTTACACCTTCATATACCAGCATAAACTTTGCCACTGAAGAACCAGAGCCTTAAGAAGAATGACCAAAATGCCTTGCTGGAGAACAGCATCTATGAGGGGACATCACCGTGAAGCAGCTATCTGCCTAACAGGCACATTTCTTTTTTGTTTTACGGGGAAAATATATTCTCAGCATTCACAGTAGTACTTTTTCAAAGAAAGGTTATATAAAGTGATACAACACACACACAGACACACACACAAAAAAGAAATGTGAATGACTCACTGCACTTATGCAAACTAAGTTGCGTAAGCCTGTTTTTCTCAGCTCTTAAAAAAACCCAAACCAGCACATACACAACCCTAAAAAATGAGCTGAAATTCTCAGTTATGAAAGTTAAAATTGTTGAATAAAAGCAGAACTCCCTCAGCTTCTCAGGGTCCTTCACGCCCACATCTGGTGTAGTGTTTACCAACAGATAAAAATAGAAAGTTGAAACTTAATAGACCCTAACATTTATCACAGTATTTAAGCATCAAAACAGAAAACATCAGGGAAGTGGAATTCACTTCAGACAAAATAACCCTGAAAACAGAGAGATCAAGAGCTATGTTTTGAAGGGAATTTAGTTAATCCTCACTGAAATACTACCCTGGGCACTTAGCAAGGGCAGGCTAGAATGAAAATAATCAACCGTACTTCTTCAATTCAACAGGTAGGTAACTATAATAATGCAACCTGAAAAGAATTTGATCTTTAAAAAAAATCTTGTGGAATTTCCTCTAAATTACTACATTCATGACGTATTAATTGTTGGCAGATGACATCATAGCAGTTGGTTTCTTTAGACATGAACAAAATCCATCGTTCTTGCTAAAGGGCAGGGGTATTTTCTTATCTGTCAGAGCCAGCAGTTGACAGCACACATGCTAGAGATGGGACACAAGCAGACAGGGAACTCCCTATGTCACTGTTCAGGAGGTCAAGAACCATTACCTGTCCCAGGTGCAAGGCATTACCAATCAGCCCACCAGCAATATTGGTTCGACTTCGGATTTGGAAAAGACATCAATGGTTTGGCACACCAATCTTGAGAGCTGCCAAACCATGCCTTTGAACAGATAGGCCACAAAATTTGGACAAATTAAGCCCTGAATTAAGGAAGGTGTAACATGAAATGAACCTTCTAATGTATTCTCAGACATGTGATCCACAATAATTTAAGAGACCATTTGCAAATAACCCTTCTTTTAATTGCAGTAGTAGCATTACTTTGGTGACTTATTCAAATCTACTGCTGATGAGTCAGCTAACCTACTCTCAGAGGATCTTGTTCTCTCTCTCATTGACAGCACTCAGGCACATAGCACACAAGCGGCATGAGATTAATTAGGAATTGGATCCTATGAGAGCCTGGATGTCAAGTCCAGGGGACTGTTCACAGGCTGAAGAATGAAGGCAGCAGACCTGAGTGTACCACTGCCCATGCCTATGTCTCTGACGCTGAGCAAACCAGTAGTGCCAGGGCAGCCAGGAGGACCCTGGCCATGATGGGGTGGAGCAGAACGGCAGAGAAAGCTACACAGATAAAGGACAGTGAAGAGGGGAACAGAGGAGTGAGGCTGGGGGATGGCTCAGAAGTAACCTGAGGCACAGCAACAAGAAATTTGAAAGGTGAGGCTGTTTTACAGGTAACACCAAGAAGGCACTAGAATAGTATATATTATATGTAAAAAAGAAAACCCTGAGCATAGTTTGAGTTAGAGGCTGCAACTCTGTCTCGGGATTCTGGCTCCTCATTCCAGCTTTGTGACTGCAGAAGCCCCTGATATAATTCTAGCCTCGAAATTCAGAGTTTTACATGATACATGGGACATGAGCCCTGGTCTTGTGTCTGCTGCCTGTTACTTATTCAACATGACCGACACAGAAAACAGAATAGAGTATATTTAGAGGAAATAAAAGCCTAGACTTTAAGGTCACAAGCCACAGCTCAATTGTTCTGTAAGACATTTTTAGAAAAATACAATTTTCTGTGTTGTGGTAAATTAACATTTTCTCTTTCAATAAAATATTGGTTTTTGAGCTACAGAGTTGGTGCTACAGATGACAAAAACCAAATTCTTGCTCTCTGTCACAAAAGCAATCAAAGTGGCACTCATTTTCAGAGAGCTCATGAATAAACAGACTTCAGTTTTAAACTGTTGTCAGTACATCAGCTTTGAGGTACAGGTTTAGAGCATGCCGGTAACCCAACAATCTGCCTGCAGTCCTGCCTCAGACACAGAGATGGACAGCATTCAGGAACCAGTTCTGCTCTGGCAGTCAGCCCAAGGCAGAATCAGCAGTCCCAACACCTTCAAGTTTATCTCAGTTAACACTAATGACACTAAGAAGAGCTACGCTCATGGACTCCAAGCAACAGCGACCACTTTTCCTAGGATGCTTCTGGTATGAGGGCAAAAAGTCCTTCAAAACTGAAACCTAGCCTAGGTTTGGTTTCAGAAAAGATGTCCAGGTATCACAGGCAGCCAGCTGCTGCATCGCTCTCCCCTCCACTTCAGAGCAATGCAGGTCAGTGCAGGAGACAGGGTTGAGCTGGGGGAAAGTACATCATGCTAGACAGCAGCAACACTGAGACAACCTCCTTGCTAAAGATCTATCCGTAAAACACTGACGAAACAGAAATTTCAGTAACAAAAACACTGCAAAATGTTCCATTCTGGGAAACCCAATGAAGGACAGTGTGTACTGCTGACTGCTTTAACATGCTTTAGAATTAAGTTGCTGCAAGTACCAGAAACATCTAGCACCACAACACAGAGCTCTGTGTGGGTCCTTTCTGTTGCACTGTGCCACACAGACCGGGTTCAGAAACAATACAACCTGGTCAGCTAAAACAAACAAATACCTGTGCTTTAATGAAACTTAAGTGCATAATCACAGATAAATTCAGTGTGACTGGTATGAACAATACTATAGTTGAGGAAGACACAGGAGAAGCTGAAAGAAACCATGTATAACAAATCTAAGACCTATCCTTTAATCTTAACTTTATCAACTCTGCCCTGCTAGAAGTCACATAAACAAACTTCAAGATCTGAAGATGCTTTTTATATTCTGCAGAAGAAGGTCCCAGTCCTACCAAGTTTTATGTGGGTAGTTAACTTTATTTCCAGTTAATCAAGTCACATAAAGTCTGATGTATATGGCTTCACATAATGCAAACTTTTCCTTGACAGCCTTTTCAGAGGAGGAATCGTTTTGAATGACTAATACAAGCCAGTATATTGTGCATGTACAATTAATACTATTTCAGTATATCTGGATTTCCATTTGACTTTTGACATTTAATAGAGCCCCAAACAAATGAACCAGTTTATTTCCTGCATTCTGTCCTTCAAACAACATGACAGAGGACACAGACAAAATGCTCTGTCAGATGGAGCAAAATTCAGTTTTATAAGAGCTCATTTTACTCAAAGCTGCCAAAAATATCTACTTGAGTTTCACAGTCTTATCCTGACCAATGACAAGGAGCTCTGAATTGCACTGAAGATGGAGAAGATTACATGTTGCTACTCCATATTGCTTACATTGATAAATTAACTTTATTTTTAGGAAGTACAGACTCTACTTTCAGAAAGTACTACCACCACACCCAGCTTCTATTTTAAGGGACAGGCAAGAATCTATGAATTCAAGACAGATTAGTTATGCCACTGATTTAAGGTGAAGGAAGGGGTTTTTACTCTGTGTTCTTCACTGATTCTCCACCACTTCTTGATCCTCCTTCCTTCTGAGCAGGAGGGTAAAGAACAAGACTATTGCTTTATTCATTGCGAGACTACACAAGTCCAATGAAGCAACGATGACTGAAAACGGAAGCTGAGAATGACTCTGAAATTTCATGTTACATATTTACAGTGGACAAAAGCGTGCTTTCTCTGAAAACTACAGTCCAGCTGCCAGATTACGCACTGGGGTTTTGCTGAGGCCGTAATTTAGAGACTGACATCATAGTAACAAGTGCTAAATATTGACTGGTTGGCCAAAGTCAGAAGACAGATACCCTAACTCTGTGAAATGCCAGTCTCACTGAGTGAAGCTGGATAGCTGCAACTGGGTAACTCACATACACAAGGTTTCTGACCAAGAATCTGTGTACCAACCATATGAAACACGCTGTTGCTCTCATCCAGCCAAATCAGGTAAATCACTTCCTGACCAAAAAGCATCACTGCTGGGCACCCTTCTCCAGCAGACAAGCCCAAGACAATAATGATGGGAATTAAACTATTCTTTCAGACCCAGAGGCAGATCTGTGCCACACTGGCAGAGCTTCTCAGGAAAGCTGGAACAAGTGCTGTCCTGCCAGCCTTGGTGCTGATGGAAGATGCTAGGCTCACTGATTATACTAGACAAGTCACATGTGATGTCCAAATTCCTTTCCTGGTCCTGAGGAGATAGCTGAAAGGCCAGATATAGAGGCTGTTTTCTTTCCATAAAGACTGTTCAAAATACACTTTGTGTATGACGGTATGATGAGCATACTGGTATATATGTTACTATATTAATTACATATTAATGAATATATTAGTGTCTATATTTAATAGAGACATATTAAAGATACATAAATATATGTAGTATATTCATGTGTATTTCACAGAAGTACACATCATTCCTTCATAGTTATTGATCACCTGAAGAATACTTGTGCCAGTTCTTCTAAATTCACTTCGAAAATACCAGTGCTAAATTTAAGGTATTTAAGGTTTTTAATGTTAATGATGCCATTCCAGACATTAAAGCCATGAATATCTGCTAAAACTACCAAACACTGTGTCCCACACAGTATTTACTGATAAACAGACCTGTTATCTAACAGGGAAAAGGTATAAACGAGGCCCAAGCACTCTACACAGGACACTCTTCTTCAGAGTATTGCTAACAGCTCAAGCAATGCTATGCGACCTGCAGTTGCTTCTGGTGGGGAGAGGTTCTGCGCTGACTGGAGCACCGATGACAACAGAGAACTGATCTGTAGTTTAATAAAACTCTTCCATGAAACAATGTTTGCTTTGCTTGGACTCTCAAGAACAAGCATCTGTTAATTTTAGCATACAACATGAGCACAGATGGGTCTACTTTTTGCTGTGCTAGCCTAAACCAGTAATGGAAATCTAGTAGCGCACAGCTACAAACTGGCACATGAACAATTTGACCCATTTTGTAATCTTTGGATTCAACTTTAGCTGTAAGTTCATTATAATATGAAATTCCAATATAAAATGACTTGGAGAACCAGAGAACAGCAACAGTCTGTACAATTTTTTACTTTAAATACCCATTAAATAGACATAGGCATATGTGCGTTGCCTCTACAGGTAGACGGTATACACAATTACATAACAATGTACACCTCTTTATTTCTCATTTTCAAGGATAAAAACTCTGATAACATAAATAGTTGTTAGCAGAAGGTGTTGTCTATTTGACTATTGAAATAATTGATGAGTGCAGCCCTACAAGTCAATTCAAAGAATACTGTAAGAGAAGCCTACTCAGAGAGATAGTAATGAAGGGGGGATGTGCCGGCACATCATATGTGCTATAAAAGCAAGACCTCTCTCAGTTGCAAGGAAGTTCTTTATAAAAACTTCATTATTAGTAGCTATGGGTAAGCTGACCAACCTTGGGGCTCTGCCCTCTTTCCTATCTGCGGACGTATCCTTGTCTTTAGGGGTGAAGAAGGNAGGAGGGAAGGAAGACCAGGCCTGAAAAACAAAGAGGTCAGGCATGATAGACCAAGTTACCAATTTGATCCACCACTGCCAATTGAAAATATATCATGCATGGAAGCCCCTGTCTTTTAAGTGGTCAATCATATACTGTCTTACAGGTAGCTCAGATACTGAGGCGCCTGTAAGGAACTGACAAGCTAGCAACGGTGGCAGGAGATGGACCAGAGACATGGGAAATATTTAGATGGTGTTAGCTGCCATATAATTTAAGTTTGTCAAAATCACACAGAAATTTCAGTTGTGCACTTCTAGAACATCTTTTCTAATGTATTTCACAAGAAGCCTGTATTATGTGGAAACAGGTGAATGGGCACAAGCACAGACTATTTCCCAGCACTGCCCTGCAAAAGCAGTATTTACTACTTTTCTTTGCATTAGAAACCATCAAGATGACATAGAATAATCAAGTCCTGTCAACCCTCTGGGGTGAAGTATTAGCCTTCTTTGCATACACAACACAACAGCAAGCTCAGAAGCATCTTGTGTATCCTGATTGTTAGTGTCACTTGCTAACCCCTAGGCCATTCTACGTACCATAAAGACCCCTTTCCGAACAGACATAGCTCAGCTGGAGGAGAAAGATGGCAGCAAAGCACGTTTGCTACCAAGCCCCCTTATTACACCTGCCCAAGAAGGGATTTCCTGTCCTGTGAGGGGAATTCCTCCGATTAATACCAAAGTTTCCACTCCACCAAGCTAACACCCCTGTTCCAGCTCAGCAGGCAACAATTTAGGACAGTGGAACAATGAGAAAGAGATTGTGGACAGTCTCCCCATATCATCGCCCAGAGCCTGCTTTGCTCTCTGAGAACACTACCTCCTGGTAGGGAGAGAAGGTGCTGTGGTCCCAGGTACTGCTTCTTGGGATGTTTTTTTTTAAGTTTCACTGTATTGATCTAGAATTCTGAAGAGATTAATAAAAAGCCCTAAAATGCACTTCAAAAACTGTATTTCACACCAGATGCATGCTTTAACTTAAAAGTCTTCAGGGACCATTGCCACAATGTGCTACATCTCCCACTGTTACACCAGACATCGTTGTTGTCTTCTACCAGAATTCCATGCACTTTACAGTCCTGTACCTCATATTGCATCACCCATTAGGGTACCGAGAAATAGAATTGGCCCTAATTATGTATCAAAACCAGTATTTTGCAAATCCTAAACTCAAGCAAATTCTGACTCTCAGAAACAAAGAAGAACTATGCACTCACATTACAATACTCAGAACAAAAAACACTCAGCCCTTGTCTGTCCATGAAGGCACTTGAACCCTTGCAGGATTGTGTTGAATGTTGCACTCCAGAATAAGATAAAAGTTTCTTGGTCTAGCTGGTTAGACACCTTGCTCAGGCCCAGGCCCATCTTAAAACACAGAAACCAGGTGTCTCTCCTATCTACCCTTGAAGGGGCTAAGTCTAACAAATGTATGTCACTGTACATCTACTCCACCTGTTGGGTCAGACTGATATAAAAAACAATAGCCACCACTTTCTTTTTCAGTGTACCTGGAGCTGTTATGGGTTTTACCCTGGAAGTTACCACCTCTTTTCCTGAAGAGGTGTAACTCTTCATTTCACAGGAAAGCATCTTGGGTATCTCAGCCTGGAGAGGTGAGTCTTCAAAACCACTGGAATTGCACGACTGACCAGCAAATTACTGCGGTGGACACGGGGCATGCATAAACACAGGGAGAAAAGAGTGAGCCTCCACAGACAGGAAACTGGGGCACCCACCTGAGGGTGGGGAGACCTCTATTTTGGTCACCAGACGAAGTACGGAAGCAACCATATGAGCAGGAACAAGAACCCAGGTCTTTTTCTTACCAGTCTTGACAAACAAAACAAAACAAAACTTTACACACTGAAAAAAATCTCTAACACGGAAGGGTGTAGGCAGTAGCCCAGCAATTGTACTATTTCCTCGTAGCAGGAAACAAATGTGGATTTGAACAGATAACTGAATTAAATTGTCTCGGAAGTCAGCAATCCACTTGCTGTCTAGAGAATGCAGAAGTTTAATGCTAGTGTCTGGATTCCACTTGAAGACTCAAACATCTGCTGTCTACCAAAGCCATCTTCTGGACGTGACCTGTCCTCTGACCAGGGCTATGACAGTCTTTCACACAGCTGCTTCCCCTTCAAAAGAGCCGCTTGCCCCTCAAGTTAAGTGGTCCACATCACCCCAATAAGCTCATTATAATCAACCATGCCAGTATTTTCTGCTTAGCTTCTGACATTTTTGTCTGTTGAAACTCCTCTGACCTTGGGACTCTATCCCACAGATCCTGCTTTAATCCACTCCTACATTTTTACAAAATGAGGCTCATATACCCCTATACACCATATACAAACACACACACAGATAATGTTTTAAATAATTAATAGTTTTCCTTTAAGGGTAAAAATGTTCTGTAATAGTATTTCTTTTTGTTATGAAATAATGTAAACAATCTTCGTGTGGTAATATTTTGTAATATGGCTGTGTATGCAATTAAAGCTGTAGGGTTCAGATGGCTTACATGCACCTGGAGATACTGACACATGCTGGAGGCTTGGTGCTCTTGAAAATCACTCACATATCCCTATGCATGTATATACATATGTGCATAAATACACAAACAAAATCACACACCTATCACCTCCCTATATCCTTTTACAAAAAAATACTAGGTACAATAAGGTCTGTGTCATTTAACTTCCACTCATTTCCTGTTCTCTTCAAATGAAGATCCCTTTGTAAATGTTAAAAAAGAAAATTTGTGCCTCTTTTTAGGGAGGTAGATCTGATCTCCTGCCTTCTCTTCTGCTAAGACATGTAAACCCTGTTGACTTCAGAAAGTGAGTGTTAGGGTCAGTGCAACTCAATAGCCTCAACTTTGATTTTGATCCTCTTCCTCAGCTTTCAATTTAGTTTTGATAAGGATAATGTACAAACTTGCCAAATGTTCGTGTTTGCAAAGTGAGTCCTACTGCCAAGACAGTAAGAATTTATTTGTTTAGTGACTTTTTTCATTCTTCTCCTTTAAGGTCATCATTGGCTTAAGGTGATGTGAATGACGTAACATTCACATGAAAAACAGTTTCTCAGTTCATCTTCCTCTTTCTTTAATTCCAGCAAAGACAGTGGGTGACTTTGCATAACCAAAAGTTTATCTCAAAATCACCATGGACCATGTGGTTGTGCCTAGAGAAGTTAACCATCAGTGGAGTTAAACATCAGACTGCTGGATGCCTCAGCACAAGCATCAGAGTAAATCATATGCCTGTCCTGGCAGGAGCAGGCATTTTTTCGCGCTTTCCATCATTCCACAGACTCTTTCATCTCAGGATTGTGGGACAGCAAAACTGTGTAGGAAAGGTAGGCTTTTAGTACTCACCAAAAAGTTGGTGTGAGATGGGAAGTAATCTGTTATTGTGGGAAAAGACAAAAGAAAGATCAATGTTTGGGCAACAAGGAAGATGACAAGAAGGTTCAGGATCAGTCTTACTTAGAAGATAATACCGGGACAATGGGAACTGTGGTCAAAGAAAGTCAAGCCTGTGCAAGGCTAAAAGGTACAGGAGAGGAATGGTTTTCTTAAAACAAAATTTTATTAGTTCACCACTCTAAAAACTTCAGAAATTAGACTGTTTCCATGTGGTTTCCTTTTTTCGCTTCAACTCACAGTCTGTCTCACCCAGTCCTGGGGTGCTGCACAGGGCCAGACCTGGGACAGGCCATAGTGTGGTTCCACTGCATGAACAAACACGTAGACATGGCTGGCACAGTTATACATCTGAAACACAGAATGACCAACTGACAGCAAAGAATCTATATGTATACCATATCAGATATGACCATTCCTTGAAATGGTCTGTCATCTACAGCACTTTCGTGACCCTGGCACGCTTTACCCATATCACACACGTAAAATCTATCTGTCCTTGTAGCAAGGAACATGAAGGTCCTGTTGGGATGATCTCATACTACATTGTCCACTCAGTGCTGGTCATTATGAGGTGGATCTGACAACTAAAGTTGCAGGTCTAGGCACAGAGTTCAGGGTCTTTGGCACACAGGAGGTAAGTGTACTCTTCAGTACACTACAACAGAAGATGTATCTGAGTTTCCGCTACCACCTTTCCTTTACATGACAGCTTGCACGCTCTAGAGCTTTCTCCAGATGTACTTCAGTCAATTTGGTTTCAAGCCCAGCTGATTCTACCTCGGAGTGCAACGGCTTCCAACATTACTGAAAATGTATTTATAGAGAGATAGTTTTTCAAACTAAGCATTGCAAGTGAAGTTCCAGGGGTTTGAAGGAAGGTCTGCTCTGGACTATACGCTGCTCTCTGATAAGAAGTGCCATGACGCTTGCTGTAAATGTGTACCTTACATGTGAACTGAAAGATCAAACTGCGGAGCCTAAGTTAACTCTAGAGTGAATTGAAAGGGGTTGATGCTGCCAGCAGGCATGATTTGGCACACTTAAATCTACCTGGACACCTCCAGCTAGGAAGTGAGCATTCAGTCCACTTCATTAGTAAAATAAAGTCTTGATTTGGGGAATTATTGATCTTGCCAATCTCCAACAAACAATGAGGATTCTTAATACTTCACAGGATTTGACCCTAAAGATCTGTACCTCAGATACACAAATGCTGACAGCCAAAATGTTTTGCACTGAGATCATTAAAATGAAATCTCTACCTTAGATATCTGGGTTTGGTTCAGTCTTCTGCATCCATCATTCTAGGATATGTCCACACACTACAGACATAACAAAAACCACCTTCTTTTACCTGAACCCTTACATTTAGTCCTTATGCCAACAGTTATGCCAGAATGATATAATACTGAAAATACTTCTAAAAATACTGTCAGTCTGTTGTTATGTAAGTGCACAGGGAATCCAAAAGGCTTTTTCCTTTCTCATTCAGTAATTCTGTCAAACCACACTTTTAAACCAAGAAATTATTTTAAAGCCAACATAAGAACCCTATTTGACTAAGATGCATTACCAGTGCTTTTTTTTCCTGCATGAATAACTCTCACTCTCATTTTCATTTTCATAATTGCAGAAAATGGGCTGGGTTTTTCATATCTATTCCAGCAGAGCTGAGATGTTGATTTCAGCCTCATTCAGACTTTAAAGTCTAATTCACGCAGTTGATCCACAATGTTAACCGGAGTGCAGGTCTCATCAATTTGATAAAACGCCTTTATAACAACAGATGGTGATTTGTTGATACTTGAAGCTTTAAACGGACTCTGTTACAAAACCACTTAAAATGCTTTCTTTAAAAAAACCAAAACAACCAACAACACCTCACCACCACCAAAATGTTCAGATACTTTAACCCAAAGAAATTGCTGACAGATTTGTTTTCAGCCCAGCAGAGTAAAAAGCTGACAACATATTTTTGCTGGATATGGTAACTTGGGTCTATTTTTAGGAGGTTGTTTGTTTTGTTTTTTTTTTTAAAGTACACCGAAATAGCAGTGGGCTTAAAAATCACCATCTACTTCTAGCAACGAAATAATTCTTGGAAGAATAGATAATAGGCATAAAAAGCCCATACTCAACTCTTATATTCTCCACAGCAAGACTGAAAGTCACAGTTATGTATTTCTTGTAAGCATTGTTTATTTCATAAAACAATACTGGAAGGTCATAACACCCCTGTAAGTGTTTAATATACCTATTTATCAGTTATTAATTCACCAGCGTAAACTCTTTACATTTCAGTGGAGAATGACTGATGGGCAAGTGCTACTGCTATTGCTTTTATGAATTACAATAGCCTAAAGCTGCTGACATTAGAGTACAGTGCAGACCCTCCCCCTTTCTTACTTAACTTGGAGTTAGTTAAGGTGGGAAAGAATTCTGATTTGTAGGGATTTTTTTTTTTTCTTTTAAATGCCCATTACAGCTATTCTGCAATTACGATTTGCAAACGCATGTGAAGAAATCTGAGCTGGTTTGCGTCCAGCTAGTTTGGATACTGATAATAATGAATCACTATGTCAGTTCAAGATGGCCCAGGACCTGGACGCTTGCTTGTTGGCTGAAGGCTGTCACCACAGTTTCTCAATCCTCAGCGGAGTTTATGCCTCTGACGACAGCTAGAACAACTGACTCCACATCAAGATAAAACCCGCCCTGCAGATATCCCCTATGCTCTACCCATGCATCAATAGCCTTAGGAAACACAGTGACACTATTACTATCAGTCAGTCTTCACCCTTGTATCTTTTGAACCCTTACACAATGTAAATTGCGCTTGAAAGAGGTGGAGGATCCATCAGTTTTCTGTAAGTAGCCTGATGGAAGACAAAGGCTCAAGCTAATGTCCCCTTCCCACCTCTCTCCTAAAGCAAAAGTTGCGTAATTTGGTCAGCACATTTTCTCTTCGAGGGCTCCAGCCACAAAGAGCACATACCCGTGGTTAGACGGCACACACCCCCTCTCCTCAGCAGGGGATGCGTGGGCAGTATGAGCAGGGATTGCATGGAAGGATGGCCAGAAGGTGGCAAAGGCCAAAGGGCCGGTTTCACTTGAAGGGTTCCGGTGGGACTATGTTTGCTGGTTTTATGATTTCAGTAAAGATGACAAATTTTGAATTGTACTAATTTCAAGGTTTTCAACCACAGAACAGCTGTTATATCTAGTATAATTTTCAAGAAAGGCACTGTGAGGTGTCCCATGATACTCCATGAAAAAAGTATTTTTCAGACATTAAGATCAAACCTTCTAAACACAGAAAATTATCTAAACCACAGCAAGATGCTTCAAACAACACCTAAGGCTTATAACCAACCAATTTTACACAAAGAAGCTTTGGAAGCACTAGTATTTAACAAGGAGATGCCCATAATTCATATTTATACTTGGTGGATCAGAATTCTTGTGAAAATTAATTGTCTAACATGTAAAAGACCTGCTAGTGACCACAGCAGCAACAGTATTTAGGCTGACATTCATATTTTGACAAAAAGAGAGCAGAAAAATTATGAGGAAAGACAGGTTTGTTGGTCTATACTGTTCTGGCAAGGGCAGGACTTCACAGTAATGTGCAAGAATCACCTACCTCTAGTAAAAAATTATGAAATAATTTAATCATGACGGATATTTTTTCTTATTTTTTCTGAGTCAGTAGTCAATAACCAGCCCAAGAAAGGAAAAAAAAAAGTAATTAAGGGAAGTGGTGGGTTTGACAACTCTGGTGTTCTCTGGACCATTTCAAAGGGGATCCTCTTCACTGAAGAACAGTTGCAGAAAAAAAGAAAGAGCAGACTATGAATAGCCCAGAGTCCTAGTGATCTCACTGGGAATTACACATTTATTTGGAAGACATTAAAGGAATAAGGTTACAGACTTAAGACCTCATCCAAATTCCATTATGTAAATGGAAAAAAAAATATTTTTTTTTTTGTCTTAAAAGGAAATTGAACTTAGCTTTTAGTTCCCAGTTATTGAGATAGTAGTAAATGTAGAGAACTGCAGGGGAAGTGATCAAGGACAGATGCCATTTTGGGTTGGTTTGTTTTTCTTCTTCATATTAAATACTTATCCAGGCTGCGATTTACTGAGATTTATCATCGTAAGACTCTTCATCCTACTGACTATGTCTATCTAAAGTGGCATTCAGATGCAATGGAAAAGCAAGTTGCAAGTGACTTAATGTCATCCTTAACAAATGAACAGAAATGGGGTATATCACAGACTCTAAATATGTAATTACTATCTATGAGTGAGCAGAGAGCTATGCAACCTGCACGTGATCCATTGGCTATTCCAGGCAATATATTCCTTTCTTTGCAATAATGTAGGGTTATTGCTGTTACTAAGGATATTGAGGATATTGCCTGGTTTGAAACAAACACTTCATAGATTCCCCTTTCTTTCACAGTCTGGACGCTTTTGTGATTTCTTTGATCCCACTAAAACTGCTTTTGTTAGTGCACGGAATCACCTGAAGAGGCCCCAAATCTGCAAAATGATCTCACAAACAGGTCCTCCCACCGCTGCTAAGCAATACCTAGGTCAACCGGGCTTGTACTGTGCACACATGTCCTAGCACCTGAACTCAACCCCAGGACAAAGGTTCTGAAAATCCTCAGCTTTTGCTGGACCCAGAATGAGTTCAAGGCACTCAGCCACTGAGTTTGCACAGCGGGATCTTCCTAGCAGCATATCGCTGACAATGAGTTTTTTGTTTCTTCCCTTAAGTTATAGGCACACATAGGGGACTACAAATAATGTGAATTCCAAGAGAGGAACAGATCTATTTTGATCTGCTAGTTTTATTTAAAATTAATAAATTCAAGCCATGTATAAACTATACAGTCATATCCTGCAAAGGTTTAAACAGTGAAATCACAAGGGAAAATAAACTAACATCTCTTCCCTTTTTATCTTAAAAGTGTCTGAAATAAATAGGTTGCTAAAGAAACCTGATATAATTGTGACAGAGTGTTTTGAAACCCTTAGTGGAGTTCATCTGAAACCTCAGCATAACAAGTGGCCTCTTATCTGCGTACTATTCCAGGAAGAAATGCATGGCATTTCGTCATCACAGCTGAAAGACTAGCTGGCTCTGCACGTAGGCTAAGTGAGAATAAGAGCCCTCAGCTATAATGAGGGCACGCTGGTAGCTAATGCTTAGTCAGAGGCCGTTTCCTTTAGCCTTTGCTACTGCTTGTAGGAGTTGGAATGCAGAAAAAGGCAAAAATTAAAGAGAACATACTGAAGGTCAATGTTTACCTTCTCTAGTTGTTCTCAGTGAAGACTATTTCTGAAGAAATGGCATTAACGTGGTGACATCCTAAACCATCCCCCCTATTATAAGGACTTCAGGTAGCTTTATTTAATGTGACTGTTCGTGAGCAGGATTACTTACACGAGAGAGAATCATAAAAAGAAGATGTCATTTTTTTAGTCTGAAATTTAAAGGCAAATTAGTAAGCGGAACTTTAATACAGTTATTTCCTTGTGAAAACTGATCTTGAATTTCCAAACAGGCAAAAGAACTTTCTCCTTAACAAAGCTGTTGAAACATAGATAACTGGTAGCAATTGACATCATTACTTCAAAACCAAGGAGGAATCTTCATATGTGGAGGAATACGTGAGGAACATTTCTTTTTATAGGCTCTTTCTCTTTTGTACATCCTTAAAATGATAACATCAGTGATACACTGTCATCACGCTTTTTAACATAAGAATCTGCAGAATTTGAGCATGGAATGGTCAACCAATAGAATAAAAAAATGTTAAATGTGAATGTGTAGCAATGTTCAGACTGCAAATTTGCAAGCTGCTTCATTCAGAACCACATTTGCTTTCTTACTCTGCCTGCAGAATAATCGGTAATTATTGGGATTTTGCTATAACCATGCTGATTTAAGTACCCAACTGCATGCACAATAATACTGAGCACACTGGACTGAGTCATTTTACACACATGCAATTGCTGGTCTAAATAAGGGCTAGATTTGACTTGTTCTGTTTAACTCACTGGCTGAACACGGAAAATAGTTGGCACAGATTTTTCTCAGGAAATTCAAACTTACACAAGCAGAAGAAAAACATTGCGAATGAGATGCTGCTGTGTGCAAAAATTCATCTTGGGTAAAACTTTAAAACCTAAAAATAAATCTTGTTTTCAGTTCTCACAAACAGGCTTTTCTGTTCAACTCTGAAGGTTTAAAGCAGTGGTTAATCATGTACTGTACACAGTGCTAAGCAGGAAAGTGTTCAGTTATTTCTGAAACACGTTATTTTGAGGCTATATTTGAATCTTCCATATTTATGTGATGAGAGTTATGTCACAAAGTTAATCATTCCCAGGATGCTAGCATTCAGGGTAATGAAAAACTTCTTGTGCAAGCAGTCATTAATCAGTGAGTATAACATTGCATAATGCTTTCTGAAGCATGTGTTATGTGATCAGAGTACAAGGCTGCATAATACAGCAAAGTGTTTATGCCATATGCTGACCTTTTCTAAAGCAGAAATGGAGCCATGTGATGTGCTGCTCCTGCCAGCAGTTGCTTACTGCCAATAATTAAGTTTGATGATATGAAGAAACACAAACTTGTATTGCTTTAGAGTTCTAAAAGGAAGAAGCTTTGAAGTTTTTGGCACTGTAAAGTACAAAGATGGCCAACTTGGCTTGGATACACTACTGTTGTCCATTATAGGCACCGCCTATCAAAACTGGAATCAAGTGCCCTGTTCATGTGGTTACTGGCATTTGTGTAAAGGAAAACATGTGCATCGTTACAGGACTGCTGTGTTATCCAGAAAAGCAAAAAGGTCACAGGAACAAAGCAGCGAAAAGCATGCTTGGTACCTCAAATCTCAGAACATCACAATAACATTTGATGTTCTTGTGCAATAGTGCTAGTAAGCAGCTATTACTTAATCTCCTACCAGTATTACACAAAAGTAGACTTGCAAAATACCTCAGATAAATATGCTGTAACTATATGAAATACAAAAACATGTATAGGACAAAATGTTTTTGTAACTCTAAACACACATACCTGTGGAGATGTGGTTTTAATGAGCTATTTTAACAATGGAAACAATGCTGTAAAAGCTTCCATGAAAAACCTTAAAACTATGTGCTGGAAGCAGAGTGGACGTATGGACACACATTTTATGTATTATGCATATATACACACACAGCATGATCAAAAGTTTGTCCTGTACACAGCTACTTTGTGCTTCTCTTGGCAGAATTGGGCTGCAGAGCTGGAATAACCAGCTTCATACAACTGCTTTAGCACAGCCAACCATCCTGGTAGTGTAGCTATGCTACTGCTGCTCCTCCATCACCTCCTCCCTGACTTGCTAGGGTTTCCTTCTACCTCACTGATGACAGCCTGACTACTTTGGTAAGCTGGTACAGGAACGGGTAGCCATAAGTATTACCACCTGTTAACAGCAACTCAGTTCCATCATGGGATCTATGATACGTCGGCAGTGGCTAAAGCGATTTCTAATATCCCTCACTTACTTTAAGGAAGTGCTTTCAAGCTTAACCAATAATCCTAAAGAGTAAAGCAGCCTAGAAGCACAATCACAAATGCACACGATGAAGACTACATCTGTGAAGGGACTGAGGTGCCCAACTCCAAAATTCAGATTCTCAAAATTCCTGCTGAAATTTTTCTTCAGGAAGTCACAGTCCTGATGAAATTAGGCAATGGTAATTAGACAGTGCTGTATCTAAGGCCTTTCAGGATCTAGACATTAAACCTTCCACATCTAAGGAGTCTGACTCAGTAGCCATCTTCACACTCAGAAGACAGGGCTCCACACAGTACAAAGGAGATGCTGGGGACAAAAGAAAAGCAAGCAGGATTCTCGTCCTTGCTACAGCATCTATTAAGAAAACAGTGTGATACTTGCTACATGAGGGACTGCAAGACAGGCCTTCCCTCTCTAAACTAATAGCTCAATGGTCATTATCTCTACATCTCAACAAATTAACTTGTATAATAAGTAGTTAAAATAGAAAAGTTTCATCAGGAGTGACTGAGAGCATTCAGTGGTCAGGTCACTCCTGTAGGAGGATTCAGTTCAGTTCAACTAAGTGAAAGGAGTGAGCAGAAACTGAGTTGCTCTGGTGTTTCATGAGTCCTTCAACTACTGACCAGTTAAATAGATCGAGGGGCTGTAGCATACCCTCTTCACTTTTTCAAAAAAGGAATGACTTCAGCTAAGATTTGGAAAAAAGGGTAAGAACCCAAAATGAAGAAAGGAATTTTGTTCCCCACAAAGTGGAAAAAAAACATGTCCATGTGTTCATTTACAAACTGGTAACTTCTCATTATGCCATTTTTGTGGCTCCTATCTCCTTTTGTATCTTACAGGGATAGTCTAGGAATCATGTTTGGATGTTATAACCTCTACTAGCCATTAGGGTACAGAACTCAGGTGCTGCAACCAACCAATATCAAAAAATCCACTTTGTGGAGCTGCTCATGAAGACACTAGAAATCACTGTGCTAAAGTGGACTGTGACTTAAACATGCCGCCTGAACACACACTACAAACCATCTCTCCTATCCATCCTTCCTAGATCCACTGCTTCTTAGAAGCGTGTTCTCTGGCTCTCTCCTCCTCTCACCACTACTTGGACGAGGAGGCTGGCCAAAAGATGACAATGACAGGACAACATGAACCACAGACTGAACCCTGAGTGGTTGCTAGCTGGGGATGCTTATATATATTTAGAAAAACAGTTCATGTACAGACCAACTTTGAAGACAACAGTCCCAGTCCTTTTATTACACAAAAGATGCAGAGTCAAACTCTTTCCACAGAAGCATACAGACATATTATTAACATTTATACGTAATGAAAACAAAAACTTCACAACTCTATCGCTACAATTAAAATTTTAGACTTTATCTTTCTAAGTTGCATGAAAGAGGCACATTTTTTAAGAATTTTTAGAACTGGCATCAGATTTTTTAACATGCTAGAAAGAATTGAGCCAAAGATGATATCACAAAGTCCCTTATGCTTAAGCAAAAATGTTAAATCAATTAGCAGTTGCTAGCATAAAGAAGCAACAATTTGATGTACATTCCCTAAAAAAATAACAAACTTTTCATGTTCTTCTGAAAGTGTTTGTATTATGCAAGCAGAAAACTGCAACATATTCTCATCTCTTTAATGTTACAAAAGCTTTGTTAGTATATGCTTCAGAAATTATAATCAAAGAGTAGTAGTCACTAGCCAGAACTTTGAAGAGTTTATAAAATACATGTACAGACTATGCCTTAGAGGGTTAATGTACTATTTTGAACTCAAGTATTGCAATAGGACTTAGTTTTGACACAGAATGTTCACACCCTCTATAATAAATTCTTTTAACATACTTCATATTTCTTCCCATGTGAATGAGTGTCCTTGGAAGAATTATCTACTAGATAAAATTTGAAGATGAAATCTAAGTCTAGACTTACTTAAGGGGGGTGGAGACTGATCTTATAATCTATGACTGTTGTTGATTAATGAGCTGCTCATGATTGCTGTAGGCATATCCAAACTGTAGAAGTAAATGATACTATAGGACTGGGAGGAATGTGTTATCTGGATGACACACCTTTGCTGAAACTTAGAACTCACTTTGACTTCTGCTACATTCACTTTAGCCTTAAACTACCAGATAGGCACAACCAGATATACAATAACATATGTGCGTCCCCTTGCTACTTGACTGCTGCTTCTGCAGCAGAATTTCTTTTACAGAACTTCAACGCTTTAAGTATGGCCACTTGTAGCTGTCACGGTACATGCTGTATGGGGTTCAAGGTTTTTGCTGGTAGTGCTCTTGCACAAAGGAATTCCAAACTTCCTGGAGTAGAATAGTATTGTAACATCCTGAGGGGGTTTGGTCTCATCTGACAGTCTGAAGAATTTTATTTATATGTACACATATGCATATGCACATGCACATACATATGCATGCATATGACATGTCAGTATACACGCATATATATTACGATGCATAAGGAATAAATGGCATGAACACAGTACATTCTGCGTAACTAAGGAAACTTCTATTCAACTCTGTTCCAAGGTTGAAACTGAACATGATTTAAATCTATAATAAAAAAGGTATGTTATCCAATCTTTGGTGATAACATGATCATTTCTGATTACGTCTTTCAAAAAACTCTTAGGAAAATAAAAAAAAAATTCCTAACTTTGCTTATAAAATATCAATGTTCTTAAAGTGAAAAAAAACCCCATACAAATTCTTAAAAGTGTTCCCTGCACCCTGGTGTCTGAACTCCAGACTCAGAGAAAACAAAAGCCAACAGAAAAAAAAGGCACAAACAGAAAAACTAGTCTCTGTAATCCCTCAAAATACACAAAAGGAATTTCATTACCTTTAGCTGGACACATCTCCCTGTTGGTTTATCTGTTTGCAATTATTCTCCTTTTTCTCATTTTTGCAGATAGTTGTCTTTCTAAAAGTGTGCAGAAAAAGAATATCTTAAGATAACCACATCATCATGATCATTATCACACCTGCAGTATACTGACTGTATCAGCCTTACTAGACAATGAAGCCCTATGGCTTTTCAATAACATCATTAGGTGCAAGAACAAGGCTAAAATTCCACAAATGAGACATGAAAGCATATCTTGTTCAATGTACACCACACACAATACCAATGGTTTTCAATTATATTTTTTTTAATTTTAAATAAATCCTCTCTCTAATCTCAGTAGACACCTTTTCAGGGATTTGCTCACATGGAAAAGCACTGAAAGAAAAATGAAGTTGATGATAAATTAAGACATTTCAATTACTCTTTTCACTTTGCATCTATGAGTTGGTTTTGGTATGTGAAATGACACTAGTACCAAACCCCTTACTTTACTCCCCAAGTCTCCCAAAACCAGGCTCCAAGTAGCATGATATTCTGCCCTTCTGTGGTATAAAGACCCATTATTTTTTGTTCTGTTCAACAAATCTGACTATGGTTAAATGCATCAAAGAGCAATGACTGAGGAAAATATGAAACAGCTGCAAATGATGTTTACTACTCTGAATGCAGCTGGGTAAAAGCAATTCTAGAAAAACACTGATATGAACCTTGGTGTAGGACTATGAGTAATTGCACGTAGACTGACAGAATTTCAACAACAATTTGGCACAAATGGCTCTGCAAATCTCATAGAAATGTTCCATAGAACAACATCCTCCAAGTGCTCTTAACTGTATCATTACACAACCTCAGAATAAATAAAACACTGTATTACTTCATAGCAGGTGAGATACTCAAAAGTGCTGAACTGACTCAAGCCATTCAGACAATTCTGAAAACTTTATCTGGAAATTTAGTAAAACTAGTAAGAATGTGAGTTACTTCAATAATATTGAAGAGAAAACACAAATGTCTTTATCGATTAAAGGCGAAAAATTATGTGTTACAGGATGTCACACATTAATTTCTGCATGAATGTGAGAATTTCTAGGCAATTTAGTAACTTGAACTTGCACTTACACCATTGAGAGGTAATCAGCTGAAGGTAACAGACCTACCTGTATCACAACTTTTCAATATCCAACTCAGTGCAGAGGAACTCATTATCCACTTGAGCTCAGCAGGAGCAGGAGAAAAAGCTGCTTGTGCCTAGGGATCATAGGATAACCTTCCAGGAAACCAGAGGGGACCAGGGCTCACTCACCCATGAGGTCTTGTGGAGAAAAGCATGGCTTTACCAGGAGCTGAAAGAGCTGAGCCTAAGCACTTGAAGGAGGATTTGCCAGATCTTAACTTCCGTAAGGAAAAGTCAGCCTTTATAACAGCATTTCTGTTACAAATCACGTTCTTGTGGAAGCAGAATTCTAATATTGCTATTAATCACAAGCACTGCAGCCATCACAACACGTCACTTAATAAGAGACACAGTAAGTGATTAACACATCTTCTGCTAAAATATTGTTCCTTTAGAACTATTTCAACATCACTAGAAAGCAGCTTTAAAAATTGTCCTACTGGTAGTCACTTTGTAATAATATTCAAACTGTTGACTTCAAAGAAGGGACTCAAATTGCTATGATATGACAGTATCTTCTCCTGAGAAAAGGAACGGAGAGACCACTGTGACAGCAAAATTGTTTTCTGAGATCAAAACTACTAGTTAAAGGCACGAATCTACACAGTCTTATGCCACAGTATTTAATGTTATTAGATTTTTTTTAAGTAGACATTCACAGAAGCTACTTAAGGCTGCCCAGGGAAGTGGTGGAGTCACCATCCCTGGAAGTATTTAAAAGAAGGATAGACATGGTGCTCAGGGACATGGTTTAGTGGTGGTTTTGACAGTGTCAGGTTGATGGCTGGACTCAATGATCTTAAAGGTCCCTTCCAACCTAGACGATTCTATGATTCTGTGATTCTTAGTCAGCACTTGTTAGGACAACAGAGGCAGGTCAATAACCAGACTGTATATCAAAGTTATGAAACAGAAACCCGTCAGTATAGACTTAATATTTTTTTTCTCCTATTAACGTAATTATTTCCTACTTAGTAAAAATGAAAATGACATGTTAGCATTTCAAAAACATGAGAAAATGGCCCTCTAGGCTTTATATGACTATCAAAACAAGTACCAGTACTTTATTTGCAAATTATCGTGCATGAAATGATCGACTCAGCAAGTCTACCAGTCAACAAAGTGTGTGCTCTACCAGTTATAATCAATTTACGTGTAATGATATGTCTAAATATGAATTTAAATGAGTTCTTGTCACTTCATGTTGATCAGCTGCTTTATCATCATAGATATGGACAGTGACCATAGTTAATGCTGCAGAAACAGCAGAGCATGCACAAGTTTTGTGAGCCAATGGGAATCAAACATGAAGAAATCTGTTTTCATACAAAAAGACAGCCTCTGACTGCTAAGTCATGTTTATTTTCCGGTCAAATTAACAAAAATACTTTCTAAGAGGTTATTTCCGGGCATTTGCCATATATGCCATGTCCACAGCAAATATACAGTATGAATCACAACAGCTTTCTCAACTCGTAACCTACTGGATCTCTCTTTTAATGTATGAAAAGAATGCTGAGGCTGCCACAGAATAAAGAACATTTCAATATCATCTCTGTTGTATATAAATATATGTTATCAGGACCTGCAAAAGGAATACTCTGGAGATTAAGAGAATTCTAGTTTCTTTAACAGTGCGTTAGTTGCTTCCCTGCACAACAATCATTATTACAATCATCAAAAATTTAAAATAACTGGGGCAAGTGAAATTAAGTTCCTTCACAGCAGATAGTGATGATCAGATGATATGTTGGAAGAATGCAAGGCAAAGCCAGGTTTAACATACAAGAATGCATAATTAAAGGCTGGCCTCGAAAATGTTTTCCTTTAATATAATTAAATGAATATAATGGCAATGACTTCATCAAAAGGATGCCATTATGTGCTAAAGTTAATTTCATTTTACTTAGAATAGTGTAAGTCAGATAAATAAAGCTTAACATTTTCCAAACAATAATCCTTTTCATTTTCCTTAGCTTTATTAATAATGTACATATTCAGTTAGAATACTCAAATACAATTTTTACTGATATACAGAATCATCTTAATGTATATTTGGTACAATTTCTTATTTTTGGTGTTCAGTAGTCACATTTGTTTTGATAAAATAATACAGCAGATTTATACTTAACATCACATATAGGTTTTGTCTATATAAAGAATTTACAGAGCTTTTTCAATTGTGGAATGGTACATTTCATACATATGAAATTTTAAAAATGCTGCATGAACCTGTGACCTTGCCAATACACAGATCAACCTTCAGACACTGTAATGAGCATGAGTTGACACACATTTCTATCTGGGCCCAGTACAAGTATGGACACATTCAAAATGTTGTAACATCAGTGTGATTTGCTTTTACTTTGGTGGTTGTGATATTCCAGGTGCAGGTGCAAATTGCACCTTAATGGTCCTCATAGTAGTACTTTTATCCCCCTGTATTTTAAAGGCATCAGCTTCTTTTATTCTCCCTTGTAGTGAGGAGGTCTCTTCTCCTTAAATGCAAGAAGACCTTCAATTCTATCTTTTGTTGGAATAGTCTGCAATGAGCAGAGTAACAATTCATTATTGACATCAAAAACAATGCCAAGAAAAATATTTTCATAGAAACCATAATTCTTCAATGAATCTAACATCCAACATATAACACAACAGAAAAATGAAAACTAAAATGTCTAGTCAGATACAGGAAAGTACCAGACACTTCAAAGGCACAATATAAGGCTGAGAAACAATTTGGGAGAAGAAGGAGTACCTTTTCTCCAAACAGATGACTGTGAGAAACTCTTTAGGGTTTGTTTTTGGGTTTTGTTGGAATTTTTTTTTTTCTGGGGGGGGGAGGTCTAGGTTATTAATCAGATCACCGTACGTTTTAAATAAGCATCTAATGCTGATGCTTTTATTTCCATGATCAAAAACTTGTCTTAAAGTCCAAGAACACATAAACTCAGACGCATCATTCCCATGTTTTGCTGGCAAAGAGGTTTGTCTCGGTTTTCTGTTGGTTGGCATGTATGCCATTAGTGGCACATGTTAGTGAAGTGTCTTTGATGTTATCTCATGTTAAACCAAAACAAAGCAAAAGCAAGGCAGTTCTTGCACTAGATGCACTGGCTAGGTATATGGCTGGTAGTGCTTCGCTACTTTCACCCTAACAGTCTTGTCAGGGAGATGCTTTTGTGCTAAACTACACCTCCTCCCTTAAATTCCTTACAAAAACAGAGTAAGTAGAAGGAAGGTCTAAATACAATGCCAAAATATTTGTAGAAGAAATCATAGAGAAATTTCTAGTTGAATTTCTGCATATTTCATAACGGGCACCAACAAAGCCTGTTTTCTGGGGTTTTTCATGTAATCATAGTTACATACCTGAGCGTAACAAGCTTCTTCAATTGCTAAACCTGTTACTAAGTCGACCTGAGGAAAAGAATACAATGTATTTTATACGCATATTTTTGCGTTTTTTTATATATCATTTCCTGGCGGCTAACCTAAATACTGTGTTTCCATATGCCACATGCTAAAACACCTCTGCAAAGTTCTTCTACAGTATCTTAACATAGAAGTGCTACACTGCCATGTGGTGATAACGGTTAGTATTTCTGTAGCAGCTTTCTCACTTGGTGATACAATTAGCATGTAATACACTGTCAAAAAAATGTATGTTCTTCACTGCAAATCATCTAGACTAAAAACCATTAGCTACTTGCACATTTGTAATAATTTCATTCACTATAGGGAAAAAGATTTAATATACTGCATGGTTATTTAAAAATTGTTCTGAAACAAGTTATCTTCAAAATGTCATGTAAGAACAAGATGCCATGCCACAAAATAAATATAAATTCAAGTTTAAAGGGATTTAAAATAAAAAAAAAAAGAGGCCAATTGCCATCCTGCATCATCAGCTAGTTTTAATGACATTTTTTCCTTTATGAGCTGGTCTGAACAGCTGAAAAGACTTAATTTTCCCCTCACTATTACTCCACCTGTCTTAAGCATCAGCTGCTGCAGAACTTACCAGCTCTCCCCATGGCCACTGAAAGGCCTCTGGCTATGCTCCACAAGAAATTTGTCAAGGGGAGGTAAGCTATAGGATAGATTACCAAAGGAAGCCATGAAATCTCTGCCATGGAAGGTTTGTAACAACAGCTTGAATGAACATTTGGCTTGATTGGTTTTGATACAGTACGTCTTGTCTTGGGGCTTCAAGATTGAATTAGATGATCATTCAGAGTCCTTCTAACCCTACTGTCCTTAATTCGATAAACATAATGATTTTGTCCTTTCAGTCCACTATAACTGGTAGCTAGATAATTCAGCTTGTAGCTTTTGGAACTTTTGGTACCACTGAAATAAACCTGGAATTCCATCATTACTTGCTGCAGAAACCTAACCAACATAGTCTTTGCACAATGGCATATGAATTTGGTTCTCATGCAAAAGCTTACTGGTGGTAGGATCTGTTGAACTCAATTATATCACTGGTTGCTTTTGAGACTTTAAGAAAAAAAGGATGATTCTTAAATTTGTCTTCTTGGATTCAGATGCTGCCTGCAGTGTGATCCTCATTCCCTTGTCCCAGGTTGAGCTATAAGGTGTTCCGGTGCAGAGCTTATGCATGTGCTTAACTTTAAATATGAATAGTCCTGCTGATCTCAACAAGATGATTCACAAGCCTAAAGTAAAACACATGTCCAGACGTGTTCAGGGCTGGATTTTAACAAGCTTTAGAGCTAGGTCAATAGTGTTCAAGAAGGAGTGGCAATCAGAATCAAATATGAAATCAGACACCAAATATAATTTTAACACTAACCTCTATTAAACTATTAAAAATAAATAACATGCATTTTGGCCTTTAACTTTATTAGTTACTAAACACTGAGAGCACTGACAGACTTGACAGAGTATGACTTCGAGTTTTTTTTCTGCCCAGCATTTGAAATACAACCTGTTCATAGTATCTTATGTTTACTTTCTAGCATTAATAATTAGCAGAGTGCATTACTCCTGGGCAGACATGAGGTTACTAAGCCTCGCTATGAAAATCGGCATCAACTCTAGTCTCAGGAGTCTGAGAGAGAAAAAAATTGCATTTCATCTTTTAAAAAGATTTGACCAAGTAGATTTGGAAAGATTATACACTAAGAAAGTAAAAACAGTTCTAGGAAAAAAAATATCACAGTAGAACTGTTTCCAGCCTGACTTCTGCTTACTTTTACGGAAAGCACAAATCCTTACCTCCATACCCTGATTGATGGCCAGTTTTGCAACTCTCATTGCTACTGGTCCCTAAAATGAAAGAAAAAACTTTATTTAGATATCATAAAAATCTACAAGATTACACAGTGAAGACTCTGCACATTAATGTTCTTATATTGGGACCTTCTAGACTTTGGATTTTTATTAAATTTACAGTCAACTATCCCATATTACATCACTATAGTAGACATCTGCTTCTAAACCAATAGTTTCAATATTGAGAAAAAGTGTATAAAAAAGTATACTGTTTTCAAAAGAACGTAATAAGCAGTGTGTTTGGTTTACGTTTCAAAGGTGCTGAGCATGGCCACTTTTCCAAGCTTCCTGAATTCCCTTCAAAGCAAGGCACAGAACAGTCACCTCAAGAGACATCACTATAGGCCTTCACAAGATCAATCTTATGTCCCTATTATTACACAATGGAGACACATGAAAAGATGTGATAATGAAATAAAATTAATTGATGCAGCTTCAAACCTAAAATACACTACTGCAAAGCCTGCACTGGTCAAGTGATAACATTTTTCCATGAGCGACTGAGGTCCCCAGCAAGCAGAGGGATTTCCACCCTCCTCCTCCAATGTGCTGCAGAACAGTGAGACATCTTTGGGAATCGTCTCAGTCCTCTACCTATGCATCAGCACCAGCTTCTGAATGGTCAGACATTGCTTTAGAGAAGTGGCCTGCTGCTTTGGGAAAAGCCTAATGCTTTTAAGCTGGTTCAAATTCAAAGTTGTAACTCTAAATCAACCTTTCTGAATCACTGTATGTTAAAGTTTTTACTGTATTTTTCATGTTTGTCTTCCTATGAGGGTGTTCAAGACACAAATAACCAATGTTACATGCCATATTTAATCCATAACATTTTCCATTTTCAATGAAAAATTTTAGCTGTTACACTTGTGATCCAATAAAGTGGTTTACTAATTATTTTCTTCTTCTGGCTCCTATGAATTTGCTACCTGGGACCCTTCACTTGAAAAGCAGGTTTATTAAAAGCTCCAAACTCACATTCCTACTCTGAACAAACAGCTTGCAGTCTATGGCAACACAGGAACAGGTAGCAGTCAGCTAGCACAAAGACTCCTGTAAGGGTCATACTTAAACTTCTTACTAAAATTTTTAAGTTCTAAAGCACCAGAACTCAACAAATTCCATTTCAATTCTTTTATGAAAGACAGAGATAGGATGTCACTTAGAATGAATGATAAAAAGAGCATGATTCTTTCATCAAGCTTATAGACAAAGGATAGAAAGCAAACTCTCCACTAGTAAGTGGGTTTTGCTTTAATACTGAAATTACATTTAGCTTTCTGTTTTCAAAATAGTTAAACTGAGATATGTCCACTTTAATATGGACTGGTTCGACTCTCTTCTGAAATATTCAACAGCAACGGAATAACACACTGAGATAACTGCTTTACTAAAAACAACCCCTTACGCTATTTTTTTTGTTAAAAACTTGAAAGCCAAAATATGCAATACAAACACAGATCATATCATGACGATATGAGGATTGACAGAGTTTTTTTGCTTCACTATAAATTACCAAATAACACCACTCAATATATGAAAAAGAAAACTTCTGATTGCTCTCCACATAACTAGAATGGCTTTTTAATACAAAAATTCATGACAGTTTTTCTTAATACAGCTGGTTCTTTTTCAGTTTTAATGTTTGGTAAAATCTAAAAGCAAAAATCAAAATAATTTTTACCTGAGGTAAAAATTCTCTTGCCAGAGCTAATGCTCTTCTGTATGCAGCATCCCCTGCTTCATTCTGTTCTACCACATGGCTAATCAATCCTATCGATTTTGCTTCCTCACCATCTACAATACGTGCAGAAAAGATTAGCTCTTTTGCCAAAGACACTCCAATTGTGCGAGGTAATCTCTGTGTGCCCCCTAAAGTTTGAAAAAAGAGAAAATGCAAGTATTAGTTTCCCATCCATTTATACCACAAATCTAGATGCCTTGTTCAGTCCAAATTCTTTTCATTTTTAATTCCATAAACAATTACATGAACATACAGAAATTAAACTATCATACAAAGGCATTCCTAAATGCCTTCTTCAGTTTTGAAACTACATGTAAAATGAAATCAATTGCTGTTTCTTAGAAAGACATGTAAGTAACTGAAAAGAGATAATATTAACAGAGATTCTGTTTGATTACAGACAGGTTACCTTATTCATATCAGCCAAAAGCTGAAGGAAAACTACTTGCCAGTAATTACCATATCCAAAAACTCTGCTTCTTTTTAAGAATCTATTTTCATTATATTAATCACCACATAATGAACACTTTTGAAGAACTATACTCAAAAAGACTATATACTCTGACAATACTGTAGTCCATGCTAAAATTTGTGCATGTTAGGGACAATAAAAATTTATACATAAACTAAACTAAAACCACTGGACAAGGTCTTTAAAAAGCCATGGTTTTGTCTCTTCTTACTTCCATATTATCATTGAAATCTTACAGCTTGATTACAAAAACTAGGGAAGGACAATGACAGGTGTGGATCAGCAGAGAAAGGCACCTAACTTTAGTTAGCTTTTCTTAATACATTAAAAACTTCTTTGGCAGATCAGCATTTTCAGAAGGTCAATAAGCAGTAACTACATCAATCAGACACATGAAGATTGCTTAGTTGCGCTAACAATTAACTTTCCAGAATGGACAAACAACAAGTGTGGGAATAATCATTATCAAAACTGAAGAAGTAGACACAAATCACAGCAGCAGATGTTTGTACGAATTAAAACAGTGGAAATGGCTTTTACCCAGGAGAAAGGATTTTGAAAATATACAAGGTCTACTGTTTTGACATGGATCTGAAACAAATATTCAATTTATATAGACAGTCTGTAAGTACAAATTTCTTTCCCAATAGCTATTTCTGCAACAGCATGCTAACATTAAGATATAACTACATGCATTTATGCAAGGGGAATATTTGTAGGAGGTGTTCAAAGGGAGGTGGTACAACACTGGGTAAATATGTGTTCAACTAATATAAAATAGATTAATTTTCACTAGATAATAGTGGACTAAGCCAGTATTTTATTGAAGCCATTCAATTCTCTTAGTGATGCTTCCTGAAAATACTTTAAATACGTCTGAGACAAATAAACTGACTAGAAACAAACAAAAAGTTTTTGTGATTTAATGATTCAGCTTTCAACTACTGTTTTTTATGAATCACAAGTTTCAGTACTACTGTATTCCTTTCCATAAACCCAAACCTCCCTTTTAACACATTGCATCATACAAAAAAGCAGAAGGTTTGGGAGATTTCTGCCTTATGCCGTTTTAGAATTATTACAAAATCATGATCTATAACAAAAACAGAGATATTTTCTGGGTTGAAATTGGAGGAATTAAAAAAATTATTAACCTCATAAGAGTTAAAATAAAATTTGTAGAACAAGAACATTCATAAATTCAAATAATGTGATATTCTGTATGGTCCTACCACTCTGAGAGGATTTCAGCAATACTGTCCTAATGGTCAAGGACAACTGGCAATAGCAAGAGGAACTCCTGTTCAATAAATTCTGCTCATTCTGCTAGTTGTACTGCTAAGCCAGTGATAGTGCTAGGAGAAAATTTTGCTAACAGCATAATTTCAAGAAAGCCTCTACTCTAGGGCATTTTTATGAAAGGNTAAGTGTACATCAGAACACAACAAATATCTACCCTGATTCTCTTTAGGAAGAGTTTAGTCATGAATTATCCCTTTCACCACAGTAATGGAATCTAGAAAAGCATCAGGTTTGGCTTTTGATTAAAGAAAACTATTTGTCCAAATCATAAGACCTGAAACCGTATGAAGCTAAATTTCCTGACTCTTCATCTTCTGCTTCTTCCTTGCTTGCTATGCCTACTATTTTTTCCTACTTAATTGTCTCCCCTTCCTTCACTGTTTTATCTCTTCTATTACTGCTTTTACCAGGAAATGTTGAAAACAAAATTTAATTGAGCAACAATATTTCATAACTTTGACCAAACAATGTTTAAGCATGAAATAGTGTTTATAGATGAAAAAAGTTTTCTTGCCAGTGTCTTACACAATAATGATTAAAGAGCAAAAAAAGCAGACTATAGTCTATGTTGTTTGGCTGCCTCCTACACTGCAAAGCCATTAAGCAGAGGAGCATATTCTTTGAGTAATATTTGCAGAACAGAAGCCAACAGTTCAGTGCATCAATCATATATATTCAGTAGTAGGAATAAGATATATGCACACACAAAAGCAGTAAGACCCAATTAATCAAATGCAAAAACCACACCAAAATACGTCCAACACACCAAAGTTACATCCATTTATGAAGAAAAGACAGAGAGTAGCCTACAGATAGACGTTCTGTTTTGGTAATACACAAAGAACATATAATGCCTGCCAACTACAATCAGAGTTAAAGGAAGTAACACCCAGTCTTCAAAGACATCACTTAACCAAAGCATTTCATCTAAATGTAGAGCAGAATTTGATGGAAGAATAGTTGTTTCATCTTCACAAATTTAATGACATGTTATTTCAAGGACTAGTGATCTTGTATTACTCACTGTGTTGATAAAAGTATTTGACATACAGTTGCAATGTAAATGCATTCTTATCTGAGTTGGTATATATTCAATGTAATAATTGTAAACAGCAGTTTTAGATGATGCTCTAGTTCATGTGAAAAGACACAGTAAATACACGACTGCTAAGTTCTGGTATGAAAATTGTTAAACAGTATCTTTTTCTTTAACAAATAGTTGATTTTGTATGAATATTTATTTACTGTCAGTAATTCATCAATTACAAAATATGTACACAACTGGTTTGGATTAAGGGAATTACGTGATAAATTCCCAAGAGTATATCCAACAAGATGAAGCAACTAGCTTACTGGAAATAGATTCATCATTCTGGCAGAGAATATCTACAGTCAGTAGCTTCTCATAGCTCAAGGCTCTGTCAAAACATATTGGAAAAAAACCTGTTCTGGCAAAAAATCCAAACTTTAATTCAGTAATAATCCTGTTTATTAAGTCAAGTAAAAATGAGTCTTTCTATCTCATCCTTTCTATCAAGAGCTTTGTTTGATTCGCGTTTGATTGATTTAACTGACAGGTTTCTAGGTTTCTTTTTTTTTAAGACTACTGTGCATTTCTAATGTTTTATTAATAATCAGTGGTGAAACCAAGGTCTGTCAGCCACAAACTTTCTAATTATTCAAGTCAGTCAAGAAATGGCTTAAATGTACCCTTGTGACTCTTTTGCAGAAAGCTGTAAGGAGTGGGTTTTTCTCCTTTCCATTGACACTCATAGCAATATGGAATGCAGAAACCTGCTGTTCATAGTGCCAAATCCTTAATAATATGAGCCCATAAATAAGCTAATATGGATAAAATTATTATTTTAGTATAATATTTTTCAATCATGTAAGTCATATTTCAAAAGTCTGTGTAATAAACATATTTTCCACTTCTAAAGAACATGCCATCCATTGCTAAGTTAAGCAATTTTCAAAATATTAAACACTCCAAAAGCCTAAACACTCTACCAAGACAATATTTAACACCAAGTTTCCAACAGATTATTTCCCAGATTAGGCCTTGATCCTGCAAAGTTGTACATTTTTTAGCTAACTTAAATCCAGGTATAAATCTTTATGGGCCCAAGACATCCCAAAACATGAAAAGCCCTTCACTGGCACAAACTAGATAACTGACCAACAAGTGGAAACAGCTGAGACCAGAAAAGACACCAACAAAGATGCAAGTGACGGGGTGAAAACAGGACAGAGAAGAAACCAAACTGTATCTATTCAAGAAGCACTGATCTGAGGAAGAGCAGGCGGTAGGCGAGGCTGCTCTCACGTCTGGCCATATAAGTCTTTGGAAGAAGAGTGGGGACCTGAGCAAAGCCTGAGACAGTGGCCTGAAGCTGACTCAGAGGTTGCCCCAGGGTCTTTGATGACAGAGAAGTTGTTTGAGCGAGATTTCGTAGTAGGCTGCCAAAAGGACTCATGGAAGTCTGGCTTGCCAGTCGAACCAAAGACAGCGTTGTAGGAAGATCAGACACAACCCTACCCCAGGTCGAAGAGGCAGGTTGACTTGCTATCTATGCCAGCCTGGCAGTGGCAAATCCCAGCTCCAAAACTGCCAACTTGATTTGCAAACCAGTCCTTAATTTTCACAATATGTTTTATTCGCCTGCATCTGTGGACTGGTTTATTTAAAAATCTATCTGAAAAATGCTTAGAATATATGAAACCGCCGTGTGTGGGTGGCTTGAAAGTGGCAGCTTGAATTAGAATAATGTAGTACTTGGCTTGAAGATGTATGAACACTTACGATGCATGAGAGATGGTGTAGATACTTTCAGAATTCACTAGCACTTAAATAATCACAGCTTTTGTATAGAAAGATAAAATTGTCAGGTAATTTCGAAAAACTAATTCATTTTCAAAATAAGTAATCCTCTTGTAGACTAAGAAAGACAGAAGATGGTTTCCCAGCATATGTGAAATGAATGGAATGAAAAAATGCATCTGGAACCTGATTTTTATAAAATGGACTCTGCTTCAAAAGGGATTCTGCATTTAGTGTAAGGAGCTTACTCCGCATTTCCCTCACAAGTGTGGTACAACCAACTGCACATACTTCACTGTCAGACAAAATACCGCCTGACAATCACAGATCTGCATTACCATCCATGGACTCCCAGGACTCATGGTACTAGCAATGCACACACTGACAATCTGCCTTATTTTTTTTTTAAACTGAAATTATTTGAGGAAGCAAAGAGAAGTGCCTAAGGCTGTTAATCTAACTATTAACTTTTGCTTAAATGTAAACAAATGCAATGAGCATAAGCACACAGTGGTATTCAGTAAGGCTACATGCCTTCCTATTATTCCAGATAGGAACTTGGTCTTATTGTCATTTGGGAATGCAATGACAGAAAGTGAACTTAAATGAAATTCAAAAGTACACACACTTTAAAACATAACTCGTCTTGCTGCAGATAGAAATTAATGGTCCAAGGAGAAGGCATTTTCCAGTTTCAAAATTACACCCACACATTTGTGAAGTCATTACTCGGTTGTAACAACAGGTAGGACGTTTAGACCAGTGCTGCTCTGTATGATCCTACTTTACAAATCATGTGGGCTTTATGAATAATATTAGGTAAAACCTTTTATTTAACTTGTATTTTAAATAAATAATTTTATAGTCCATGTTCTTACAGTTTTCTATTGACTAACTACTAACTACCACAGTAGTATCCTATTTTTATTTACATTTTGAATGAGTGTTGAGGGATATTAATTGTTTAGCAGTTTCTCCTTTAACAATGAGACCACAGTCCCAAACTGCTACAATTACTTTAGTTTTTAATGGACAGAACTGAACAACAAGCAAAGCAAAAACCAGACTATTAAATCCGAATATTCACTGCTTATGAGCAAGTGACTTGAATGTTCTCCTCACTTCAGTGCTCTCCTTATGGAAATCTACCATTTTATTCTTCCACACAGCAAAGAAATCCATCACCAACCAAACTCCCCAAACCATTTCCTATTCCTAACCCTATCCTTTCCCCCATCCTGACTACTGTCAAATTAATCTACATTCAATTGTTCCAAAGTAATGGGTTTTCAAGAATTTACCTCTGAAATTATTAATCTCTAAAATTCTCTGACTTGAGCAGCAATAAAGAAATGAAAATCTGTGGTTAACAGAATGGAGCTCAGCGAAAACAGCAAAGCCAATGAGATTGTAGGACACAACCCTGCCTGGTTCAGCTGTCAAATCCCAAGAAGGCAGAGCACTCTCCCTACTGATAAATCAATTTAAACATAAACATAAACAAAAGTAATTGGAAGAAGATCCAAATTGCTTATTTGTTCATGTCCTTACCAGGAAATCACATCTCCTTACTACTTTCGACTAATCCTTTGTTCCATATATTTCTGTTCAGGATCAATTGAGAGAGGGTAGGTAGGACTAGCACATTGTTTTGAGTTACACTACAATTAAAAGGCCAGACAACAGACGGTACATTTAAAGCAACTCTTCTGCCCCCGCTGATAAATACTATTTTGCTTAATTCACATTGTTAACATTTTGAGAGTCAGAGTTTTTAAAACATTACAGCCCGAATTAATTAAAAATTTTCACTTTAATATGCATATAATTTTGTGTAAAGATATATAATAACTTTAAATGTATATGGGATAGGTTTTCTACTAGGGCAGTTCCTGTGCAACAGTGGACCTACCCCAGTAAGTGCAAACTGGTTTTTTAACATTTTATTGTTTGGGATTACTCAGGTGTTTTTCCTTAACAGAAGACTATAGCTCTTCCATTACCTTCTAGTCAATTTGTAATTCCTCCAAAAAAACTCAAAAGTCAGTAACTGACAGGAACTCAACAAAGACAGAGATTAAATAAGTGACTACTCGCAGGCTGTAGCTGTTAGACTGTTACAACACTAAGAAAACACCTTTTATATTCCTCTCACTGTTTATAGCATGCAATGCAAAATGGCTGTATGCAATGGCAAGTCCTTCCCTATAGATGGAGAAGCCAGTGCTTATAAGATTCTTCTGTCACCTAATCATGCACAGATGAGTTGGCTTTCATGAACCTTTACAGTTTTAAGAATCCAAGAAATTAGATATTAATTTTATTTTTCTTACATCCTACATGCAAGTTCCAGGAAGAGAGACATTTGGGGCTATATATGCAGGAGGTAACGAAGAAATGAATCTGTATCAGCAGCAAGAGCTAAGGTAGTAGTAGTAGTAGTTTCCATCCACCCCACCGTCCATTCATCCAACCCACGCTTAGGAAGTGTGGGTTGGATGAATGGACGGTGGGGTGGATTGAAAACTGGCTGGCAGAGAGAGCTCAGAAGGTTGTGACTAGTGGCACAGAGTCTAGGTGGAGGTCTGTGACAAGTGATGTTCCCCAGGGGTCAGTACTGGGTCCAGTCCTGTTCAACATATT
>VYXH01001034.1:100729-114583 GCA_013397275.1 Burhinus bistriatus | reverse complement strand
TGTTTTGAGCCCCTCTAACATCTCTGCTTTGGAATATGGAGTAATATTCGGCTTGACATTAGTAGTAACATCTGCAGAACATGTCATTTGCAATCCACACAACATATTTGGGCAAGTTTCAGTCTTTAAAAAAATCTCATTATGAACAGCACCAGTAGACATGCCCATGGAATGAAAGAATATACAGAAAAATGCATTAAGATAAATAGTTGGCTTAAAACTTTGCAAGCTATACTGTGCAGTTTTGTGCAAGATTGCATATAATAGTAGCTAATTTTTGAGGGCTTCACTTTTCAATCGTGTTCTTCCGAAATACATTTTACATATGTCTGTATAATCTCTGTGAAAACAGGTGTTGCCCCTGCTCCTTTTTTTTTGAGTATCCATGTAAGGACCCATATAAGGTATACCTTTTGAGGAACCATGTAACGTATACAACCTTCAGCTGCAAGGTTCTGGATTTCTTGCTGCTAAAAGATAGGAGTAAAATTTTGCTACAGTAACATCGAATACAACGTAGAGTGCAGCACATGCTGCCATTGGGACTGCTGACAACAGAAATGTGACTTGCAGGATGCCAGTACGGGAGTATTCTGAAATATTAGACTGATTTATATCAAAGTAAGAAAGTCCAGTTTCCTGCTACCCAAGTCCTGAGCTGTGTCTTCCCTGCTCACACTCCCTGTCATCCATGAATCTCCACAAGGTGCTGCGGTGCTCCGCAGCCGGCCTTATGCTCTGATGTGGTGGACACTGCAACAGGGTCACCGAGAGCACAAAAAGGCCTAAGATTTCTGCCCTGGACCCTGACTTCAGCCTTTCAATACAAGGAAAACACGGCTCAAGCCTGAACAGAAACAAATGAATGTCATTAGGAAGCTCCAGAAAAATCTATAAACAGCATGTGGAAGACTCAACAACTTTTTTGCCTCAGTCTTCACTGGCAACCTCTCTCCCCACACCTCTGCAGTGGATGGACCGTAAGATGGGGACTGGGGAGCAAAGTCCTTCCCACTGTAAAAGAAGGTCGGGTTCGTGACCACCTGAGGAACTTGAACATACAGAAGTCTATGGGACCTGATGAGATGCATCCCAGAGTCCTGAGGGAATTGGCTGATGTAGTTGCCAAGCCACTCTCCACGATACTTGAAAAGTCATGGCAGTCAGGTGAAGTTCCCGGGCACTGAAAAAAGAGGAACATTGCACCCATCTTTAAAAAGGGTAGAAAGGACAATCCTGGGAACTACCGACCTGTCAGCCTCACCTCTCTGCCTGGGAAGTTCATGGATCTGTTCCATGTTATGATGTATGTTATGTTCTAAAGATAGTGTCAATTTATTATTGCCTACATTTTCACCTCATTGTAATTTTTGGGTGCAATAAGTCTGCAACAAAATAAAAATTGTTTTTATTCCCTATACCTGTCTCGCATCTAACCAATCATCAGGGAATAACCACCAGTGGAAGACCACTACACAAACTGTAATTCCATTTAGAATCATAGGATCNGAGGGAGGTCATTCTGTCTCTCTGCTCCACTCTCCTGAGACCTCACCTGGAGTACTGCATCCAGCTCTGGAGCCCTCAGTACAGGAAAGACATGTGCCTGTTGGAGCGGGTCTAGAGGAGGGCCACAAAGATGATGAGAGGGCTTGACCATCTCTCCTATGAAGACAGGCTGAGGGAGCTGGGCTTGTTCAGCCTGGAGAAGAGAAGGCTCCGGGGAGACCTTATTGTGGCCTTTCAATACTTCAAGGGGCTTATACGAAAGATGGGGACAAACATTTTAGCAGGGCCTGTTGGTGACAGGACAAGGGGTAATGGTTTTAAACTAAAAGAAGGCAGATTCAGACTAGATGTAAGGAAGAGATTTTTTACGATGAAGGTGGTAAGACATTGGAACGTGTTGCCCAGAGAAGTTGTCAATGCCCCATTATTGCAAGTGTTCAAGGTCAGGCTGGATGGGGCTCTGAGCAACCTGATCTAGTTGAAGATGTCCCTGCTTATTGCAGGGGAGTTAGACTAGACGACCTTTAAAGGTCCCCTGCAACCCAAACTATTCTATGATTCCAAGGGTAACACTTAGTCAAATTTTGGATACCAAAACTTAGACCATTGATTACTGCACTGTATGAACTGCAATGCAAGCTTACCTTGAAAAACACATTTTCTGCTGAAGTTTACTTTTACTTAACTAAAACCTATTTGAAATGTTAGACCATAAACCCCAAACTGCATAAGTGAAATATAATGTTTACGTTAAATGGTGTGTGAAATATGATCATATAGTTTTCCTTCTAACTCAGAATAGCTCCCAAATGTTTTTATTTCTAAATAGATAGCAATCACATTACTTTTTAAAACAATAATCAGTAAAACAATGCCCTCATTTCTTGTGTCTTACATCTCAAGACAGATAGCCAAAAAGAGACTTTATTTCTATGAAACCACAGCAATAAAATCTACATGAAATGCACTGAGAGCTTATTAACTCAGAGTGTTCTGATGAAACTTAGCGATTCTTCTCAGCATTTTATTCTGTTTTGTTGGTTATTGCCTTTTTTTTTTTTTTTTTAATTATTATGTCTTTTTTCTTTCCTGTGGGTTTTTTTTAGCCTCTTATTTGCTGCATGTTATGCTGTGGCAGGATATAATTTTAAAAAAGTTTTGCCTGAAAACTTTTCTTTAGGCTTACTACCCAAATTCTTAAAATAGTCTGTCTATCAGAATGCTGCTTTCTACTGGACCTTTTTAATTAAACTGCAAAGTTTTATTTGTATTGATCACAGATTTATAACAGGATTATTTCATATTTATTTTTAGTTTTTTTAAAAAAGTGCTTATGCAGAAACCCTAACCTACAAATGCTTAGCTCATAATGGAAGCTGTATCAAATATTTAAAAGAATGGCATTGATTCCCAGTAGATGGGCTTACACTGATTAAGAGCCTCTACAGTGATGTTATCAGCCTCATTATCTGGAATAAATTTTGTCATCATTTCCATTACAATCTGGTACTTTCAAGGGCATAGGAAATAAGCAGTAAATACTTCCTCCTCCTCCTCCTCCTCCTCCTCTTTACTACTAGTAGTACTTATACTTTTACATTTTGATTTAAAACCTTAAAACCAATTTCTAAATCTACTGCAGATTTTTTTATTGATATAGCTAATGGAGAAGGTCCAGAGGAGGGCCACAAAGACAATAAGAGGGCTGGAGCAGCTCTCCTATGAAGACAGGCTGAGAGAGTTGGAGTTGCTCAGCCTGGAGAATAAAAGGCTCCAGGGGGACCTCAGAGCAGCCTTTCAATGCTTAAAGGGGGCCTACAAGAAAGTTGGAGAGGGACTTTTTACAATGGCATGTAGTGATAGGATGAGGGCTAACGGTTTTAAACTGAAAAAGGGCAGATTTAGATTAAGTATCAGGAAGAAATTTTTCACTATGAGGGTGGTAAGGCATGGGAACAAGTTGCCCAGAGAAGTTGTGGATGCCCCATCCCTGGAAGTGTTCAAGACCAGCCTGGATGGGGCTTTGAGCAACCTGGTCTAGTGGAATGTGTCCTTGCCCATGGCACGGGAGTTGCAACTAGTTGATCTTTAAGGTCCCTTCCAACCTAAACCATGCTATGATATGATTCTATGGTAGTTTTCTCAATATACATTGGAACCAAAGACATTCAGGCTTATTTCTCAAAAATGAGATCTGACAAGTCACCAGTCCATAACATGCTTTATCACTTCCGAGATTTTTGGAGGAAAAAATAACCAAGGCCTCTTCTCCTTTAGGAAAAGAAATTGCAGGATGGGAAAATTCTGGAGGATAGAAAGTGACACGGAAGGCTCTGAATGACATTAATTTGTTGTTGAAGGCAAGGAAGTGCAAAGCTTTCCAAGGAATCTCATGTCCTCCTCTGAACATCTTAAAGCATCCAGAGAGAGGCAGTCTACTCAAAGTGCTCTTTGTGGTTTTCCTTCCTTATATAGTGGTCCTATATCGTACTATTACCCACATTATTGCTTCTTGCAATAATCTGCCTTCTTTTTCATAGAGAAGAAACTGAACCACACCATTCTCTCTTCCCCACACGCAGTGCCGCAACCAGAACCAGTGTCATGGCCTACTCTGTGAAACACCTCAACTCAAATACAGTTACTTAGTTGTATCATTTTAATACTTTCAGCTACAGAAAGTTAAAACAGAGTGAAAAAATAACTATTTCTTTAATTCATTAAAAGTGAAACAGAACATTATTTCACTTGCAGTATACTTTTCAATATGTATTTTGAAACATCAGCACATTAGAAAATCTACTTTGTTTTCTAACTATATGAGGTTGTACCTCCAAACTTAGAAAACCACAGCTGCAACAAATATATAATATATACACACATTATGCATATACACATATTTAAGTAATCTTAACATAGCACTAACTATTAGGTTTGTACAGAGCTCTTTCTGGCTTTCTGAAGTTCTTTGTGCCAAGAGGAAATCATTATTTTTGTTGTTATTCACAAACAAACAACGGCTTATGTTTAAAGCAAATTAGTGAACACTACACAGAGTAATGTAACATCATGTTTCTATTTGTTAAGGGCTATTATCCCTTCAATCTGCAAAGTATATTAGTGTATGACATGAGACGTAAGAGATGTATGGATCTATATCTCAAGGAAACCAGTTGGTACCTTATATTCAAAACAATTACTTGCCTTAGCAATTTGCTAAATTGAAGCTTTACATTACAACAATAAAGACCAACTTTTCATCATGTCTTCTCCTTGACAGCACCATGGGTCTTATTCGTAGAATACCAACAGCCTGCTTCAAAATGTGAACTTTACAGATCACAAATAACATTGAAGTCCTCAAATGGAAAATAAGGAAATTCCAACTGGAAAACTGAAAATATGTCAACAAATCCTGACTGTAATAGACAATCCCTTCTCCTGAGCAGAGTACTCCCTCAGAGAGTTTCCTCAAAAACCTTAACAGAGAAAGGTTCACACTTTTACATATATAGATTTGTGTCTATCTAAGCATTTCACTTTCATTTCTGAAGCTGAGACGTAACTATATGCTCCAAAACTTTGCGTTCTCATTCAAGACAAAAAATAACGTACACTAATGTCATACTTAAATATATCAACCCACTAGTACAATCTTGCCATATATTTATGTTAAAAACACGCATCTAATGGTTTTGATGACCTTTCATGCTTAAATTTGGTATGTGTCATAGAATTTGTCAGCACTGGGGGCTTTCCAGTTATTTTATTGTTAAAGTGAATGGAAACAGAAACTTAAAAGGGCAAGTTCGAGATAACTTTGGGCACAGTGACACGTTAACAGGAGATACTAAATATCTTCCAGAATAAGTTACACAAAGTGCATTTTCCAGTTCAGTACAACCTGCAGTAAGATAGTTTGATGATAAAATATCATCCATCTGCATGCTTCTAAATGCTCCAGTACCCCCCTGCATGTCAAACACCTTAACTTCAAACTTTTAGCTTCTGTTGACACTTCATTAGAGAACATATTAAAAATTCCTCTGTTTTGAAATATGCGTTTTGAAACACAGAGTTTTCGGAACATTTTTTGCCATTCTCTCTTGGTTTTGGATATGAATTTTACCTTGTATCTTCTAAGTCTGGGTTTGTACACCCAAGTAACATAAAAGCCCCCAATGACAATTCACTGAGCACCCTGGAGCCTTCCTATCTCCTATCAAGTCATATATTGATGATAGGGCTGAAGTAACAACTTTAAGGCCTCTAAAATCTGTATCTGCAAAGCCTTGGCATATGATTTTTAGGCTTGTCATGGCTGAGATGCCAAATTCATCCAAACTCCCTGCCGCAGAGCTAAGAAATCTTACAGGTTCTACTATAAATTTAAGAAGCATGTAGATTTCAGAAGGAAAAGTATTAGTCAAGCAGCTAGGACATCCAAACAAATAATGGTGGGCGTTAGCTCTCACTGGCAGGGGGAGGCAAGGGAGGAAAAAAGGAAAAAAAAGAAAGAAAAAAACCCATCTCCGGACCAGCATCTTTGATGGTATACTACATTTCAATCCAATTCTGCTTAGGAACTCCGTACTTTTACTGATGGCAGCCTTGTATGTCATTGCTCATCTTGGAGCTCAGCGCTGGTTGCACAGGAGGGAGTGCCTTAGAGGCACAGCGTAGGTCAGAATGCTCAAGCCGCACAACTGAGAGCCTGTCCGGGCCGATGGGTAGGTCAGGAGCCTTGAGGATCCAGAACTTAGAGTTGTGCTGAGAAGTCTAAAAACTTGATGCATTTGATCCAGTACCGGTTTTCAATTCTCTGATAAACATGCTGCAGTTTTTCCATTCCCACAGATAACTTCTGAAATCCTAATGTTAATTCTGAAACATCATGACTCTCCCCACAAACTTTTAAATTCTGTCACTGAAGAAATACTCTTTTGACTTGTGCTACTTAAGAAACCAGTTTTCCTACTAGCGTGTTATATAGTACTTTGTACTGTTGATAATGCTATCTCGCAGTATATTGAATTAGGTAATTTTAATTAAAAGATGTAAAACTCATTTAAGAACTTGCAGTAATTTATATTATATAAGATAACTGCCATGACTTCTTTTAAATACCAACAGTATAAATTTTGTCAGAGATATTGCACATAACTAAGGTTTATAACAGACATACTGCATATATTCATCTACTAGATATATAAAAGTAGTTTCTACAGAAGATCAACAACTGAGAGGATGTTTTAGATAGCTGTATATTATTTGCACCCTCTACCTGTCCAAGATTTTTCTCCTGGTCATTACAATTGTTGCTGAAGTATATTTTTTACCTCTGAATGTGACTTCTAAAATAACTCACAGAGGAAACAATTAAAAATGGATAGGTTTTCAAAAGTGTCAGGACTACAAATGCTGAAACACCAACTGGAATTTCAGAGGCAGATGTCAGTATTTTATCATTCATTTACCTCCTAATTCAGAAGTCACTGACAGGGTAACTGAACAGTAAAATTTTGGCCACCAGTCTCTTTGTTATTTCACTTCTAAAGTTAACTTGTCAAAAAAAGATTGTTGCAGTACTTCAAAAAAAACCTAGTAAAAGAGGCTTTTGACTGGCATACAAATAATTACATTTTAGGTTCAGCCAGAAGCTGCAGAATGACAAAAGCATACTGAAGTTGTTCTTGCTACATGTCAAATGTAATTTGCTGTAATAATTATACCGTAACTATGTCTTGTTCCTTCACCAGCTAAAGATCATCGGGAAGGGATTTTAATAATTTGTCTAACACACATACGCTTTAACTACATTACAGGAATAATGTATATTTTAAAAGCCTCAAAACGTAATGCAGTTGCTTTTAATAAAAAATATAATATTTGTCAATTTGAGCTGATTATAAGGGTAAGGATAGTAATTAAAACATGAATTACATGAACTGCAGCTACAACACAAAAGTTGTTTCACTTATTCCTACAGACTTTTCAACATGTAGCACCATCCAACACGTTACTAAAACCATCATACTCTGAACCACAACTGAGTCATCAGATGTCCTAAGTTCCACCCCTGCAGATCAAAGTTAAAATTTCGCTTTGTTCAGCATGAAGTCATCAGAGTTTAAAACTCATTTTACTTCTTCACATAAAGCCTGAAACTGTCACTGGACATTCTACATGTCTGTAAACTATTACATAAAATCATTTGAAAGCTAATATCTGTGCCTTCTAAACTGCTTTATACCAAGAGAGCAATTTGCATTTTCAGACAAGTCACCATTTTGTAAGACAATATTAGGAAAAGAGTTCTTTTTAGGAAGGGTATGATTAAATGGATTTGGATGCAGTTAAATGCCTCATTTAAAAACCACTAGAGTTGCTGAATTTAAGACACTGGCAAAAAAAAAAGCTCTGTACTTTTTCATACACCATACAAAATGAAAAATACATAATTGTTGTACATGGTAAGTGCTGCCAACACAGTAACATTATGAGAAAATTTTCATCAGCCCATTAAACTGGTTAGTGAGGCCTGAACTGTGTTAAACACGTATCCATTACATCTACAGACTGCTGTAATTAAGCTTTTTGCATTTTATTGCCATAAAATAACTCTTCATGAACAGCACAACATTTTATAAATTTCTTTCAATGAATCAAAATTAAATATACATTCTCTAATAAAGCCACTAAAACAAGGATATCAATTGCAACCTTTATAATTCTGTAAATTGCTGGTAAAAATAAATTTACTTATCACAGAATGATTGACTGCTTTAAAATAAAAACAAGTTAGCTATAAACTAGGTATTCAGAGCTGCCTATTTTTAATGGAATGTCGCAAATCCAAAAAAAAGAAAAGAGAAGGAAAACTGCTTAAATACACACTTGAAACACTTGAATGCCACTCATACTGTTCGAACAATGAGACTTGTCTTAACAATTTCCTGCGTGCATTTTATAAACTGACTAAACAGAAATAATCACTCTAAAATCAGAAAAAGGTTAATCTCATTTTACTGTACATGATTCTATATAAATTGTTAATTATTATAAGGCTTTGGACTGTGCTCTAGTATTTTACAACATAACAGGTAAAATATATTTCTAGCACCGCATCCCCACTTGAGATAGCTGGAGCTGCAATTATGGAACATACTCAATTACTCATGAGCAGAGCTTTCAGGTTATTAAACTCTTTGCTTCAAGCCTGGTATTTCTCCAACTGAAAGATGAAATTCTGGCAGCAGTCATTGAGGAAAAAAACCAGGCATGCAGAAAGCCTCACAATAAATTCCCTCTGCAAATATGAAGGCAGTAAATACGACATCTCAAAAGAAAATGAGAAAAAACCCAGAACGTTAGCAAGCATATGTAAGGTACAAGTGGGGACAAGCTACTTAAGAGGAAGACAGAAACATCACCCACATGAGCAAAAATGGAAGTAGGAGTTGGATTTGGAGGAGAACAAGAAGACCTTCTGTAAGTATGTTAGCACCAAAAATCAACCAAGGTAAGTGTGGGGTCCCTGGTGAATAAGGCATGAGCAAGCAACAGATGATGTGGAAAGGTATAACAAAGGACACAGAAAGGCTGAAATATTCAATGCCTTCTTTGCCTTGCTCTTTATTGTCAAGGTCTGCTCTCAGGCCCACTAGAGTACCTGAGCCTCACGGTAGTGTCTGCGGGACTGAAGTACTGCCCACAGGAGAGGATGACTGGGTCAGGGACCAGATGAGCAAACTGGACATCGCCAAATCTCATAGGACAAGATGGGATGCATCTGACGATGCTAAGGAAGCTGGTTAATGTCACTGTGATGCAAGTCTCTTCTTTGGAAGGTCACAGCAATCAAGCAAGGTACCTGATGTGAAGACTAGAAAAAGGCAAATGTCCTAGTCCTCTTCAAGAAAGAGCATCCAGGGAACTACAAGCCATCCAGCCTAACCTAAGCCTATGGGAAGACTACAGTGCAAATCATCTGGGAAGTCATTTGTATTCACATGAGAGGCAGTGCCTGACCAGCCTGATGGTGAGACGGTTGACTCAGTAGATGAGGGCAGAGCAAAGACTGTAATTTACCACAAATTTAACAAGTTTCTGACAGTCCACCACAGTGTTCTTGTTGTCATTCTCAACTAGTTAAATGGTAGTTAAAGACAGAGACCAACTCATCTTGGAGATGCATGGCAAAAGACTCAGAAGCAAAAGGCACAAGTTGCAGCAAGTGAAATTCTAATAAAAAAGAAGGAAACAATGCTCACAAGGAGGGTGGTCAAACCACAGAACAGGCTGGTCAGAGAGACTGAGGAATAAGTAACCTTGAAGACATAGAAAACTTGGCAGGATAAGGCTCTGACCAACCTGATCTAACTTCAACAGGGGATTGGAGCATATGACCACAAAAAAGCGCCTGTCCAGCCTAAGTTATTCTATCATTCTAGAATACACAAGGAAAGTTCATTGTGTATGATACTAGCTTTAGTCAATCAGACAGGTCCAGCTGCTCCAACAAAAGTGGTTATTGCTTCTGTTAAACACCAGTGAGGTTGCTTCTACAACTGATCCCTGGACTCAGAATCAGATTCCCTGAGTCTGCTTTAGTCAAAATCAGCCTGGATGCCTTAAATTGTGGGCCTTTGCTAGCTCTTTTATTTTGACTAAAATAACGCAGAGTTTGCACAAGCTATTTTGCAAGCAGATCTAAATGAGTGATGACTTCTGGCAGGAGGGCAAGGCAGGCAGCTGAGGGTAGGATAGTAAGCAGTAATCTCTTCTCTCAGCACAGCTGCTTGTAATATGCTGACACCCTTCCAAGTAACTATTTAAATTGTTTAACCAACCACATCAGGAAAAAGTGCATCATGGCGAGGTGATCAGAACTTGCATTCAACAAAGCAACTGTTCTTAGTCAGGTAACACAGAGACTCAAATTAGCTAGTGTAAGTGAGGTAGGGAGCAAGGACTGAGGGAGCAGAAAATAAAGAAAATATATGAGTTTTGTCAGCATTTCCCCTTCCTTTAGTGCTCAGAGAATCCACAGTTGCAGACATTGGTAATGATGTAATGATCATTTTTTTAAACTGGTACTTAGATCACACAAACATCACTTAACTATCAGGTCACTGTTACATTAGAATCCAGATAACCCTCTGTGCAAAATCAACTCAGTGGTATAAATACCAAACAAAGCTTGTAACAAAGCACTGGCTTAAGGGGAGGAAAGATCAGACAAATTCATGGAAGGAAAAATCACTGACAGTTACTAAAAATATATAAACCACATCCAGCTCAGATAATCCTTAATCAAAATAACAGAGACTAGGAAAGTAACAAAGTGAGGTATCATTTATATACATTTGCCCTGTGGGAGACAAGACATGGGGCCAGACAGACCTTTTGGGTAGGCAATACAAGCTCTTTAGTTCTAAAGCCTCACTTGCTCAAATAAGCCCCACCTATAAGCTGGAGAATCATAGAATCATAGAACAGTTTGGGTTGCAAGGGACCTTAAAGATCATCTAGTTCCAACCCCCTGCCCTGGGCAGGGACACCTCCCACTAGACATGATTGCTCAAAGCCTCATCCAGCCTGGCCTTGAACAGCTCCAGGGATGGGGCATCCACAGCCTCTCTGGGCAACCTGTTCCAGTGTCTCACCACCCTCCGACTAAAAAATTCCATCCTGATATCTAATCTAAATCTACCCTCTTTCAGTTTAAAACCATTACCCCTTGTGCTATCACTACATATGTATGTGCAAAAGTATACCCTCTATTCACCCTTGTACTTGAAAATTTAAATTTGAGTTTATAGACTTCAACCAGGTCCAACCAACTGTTGAGGATTTTTAGACTGTGTGAACATTGGGAGATGAAATAATTAACAAACTCACAGACGTTTAGCCTATTTTAGATTCAATAACAATGCATTTTTTATTTTGTTTGGTGTAAAATTTTCTTCTTGTTTCAATATGCAGAAAACACCAGCCTGTAAAACTGTGAATCTAAGACTGCGTCAGGAACCAGACAGTGCTAATAACAGCTCCATCTGTGGCTTAACGGAAAACAAGAAAGCCATGAAACGGTTTGTACAATGATCTCAACCAGTGGAAACTATACGTGAGAGATCCACAGTCAAGCTGCATTTACTCAATCAAGTATACTCTTATTTCCTCTACAAGCTTCCTACAGTTCCTTGGCCAGTTCAAAATCTTGTTTATTTCCACAGTGTAACCCTACTCAGCTTCATTTGCAGCATCAATCAACTATTCTTCAAACTAAATAATGTTTGTCACAAAGATCAGGAGCAAAGTGTGAGAGTATTGAAGAAATGTTATTTTTTCTCCACCTAGAATATGTTGGGAATGCCAATTGCAGTCTTTGTTAGTCCTGCTGAAAGGTACAACCGGTTTAGATTATGGTGTGTACAATTAGCCTTCACACCTTTGTTGATCAGAGTATAAGGATGAAAGTTCAGCAAAATTTCATTCTCTAAATGTCAAAGACAGTGTCTCTGCTGTGTGTTTCTGACCTTGACATCTCTCTCTGCATCTTGTGCTGACTCCGCTCTGTTTCTGTTGCACAAAAATATCAGCGTACTGCTTTTAGGTTTTCATTTCTTCCTATCCATGAAGTCTCATTCAGTACTGAAAGACTGAATCTGGTCTTTGAACTATAGCAGTAATGCCAGTCTCCAGTGTTCACTTCTCATGTTGTGAATTAAGCATCTTTTGCCTTCTTCCCTGAAACATCTCACTATCCTCTTCAAATCTGGCCTTAAATTTTCCTTTACTCTGATGCCTAATGAAAACTGAAGAGACTATATCACTAGTATACTAAAACCATTACCTATCACAGCAAATAATGTGGTTTCGTGGCCTCCTTATATTTTGAAACCATATATTGCATCTTTTCTACATTTATACTTACACTTAAATTACAAGTATTTTCCATCAGGGACAATCACTTTGCTGCTATTTGCACCTTGCCTTAAACAGGCTTCTTGTCTGTAACCACAGTATTTATGTGCTACAACAGTACAAATGAATTATACCAAATACTTTTAAAAGGACCTTTTTCTTATTGCAGATTATAGAAAATCCTCTCAATTACTTAGTTCTATTCTTAGTGCGTTAGCTTTGCAGTTATCGGAAGAAAGGCTGTCTTTTTTTAAATGTAAAAACCATTGGAAACATCTTTAAATCACTTTTTTGAATATCACAAAGTAGGACATAAAAATAATTTGGGTTTGGGGTGCGGTTTTTTAATTGAAAATCACATTCAAAACTGGAGTAAGTTAATGAACTTTAAAGTAAATGGCAAATTAACAGACTGCCTTCCATTACATCATTTTGTCCAGGTACAAATACATAATTTTTTTCCAACATGTAACGTAACAGCCTAATTCTACTGCACTACCTTCATGGTATGAATAATATAATACCCAAACACTGATTCATATGACTATAAAAAAAGAGGCTGATGTGGACCACTTTTTATTCCACTCAGACAATATGATTCATGTAATAGACATTTTCTAAATGTCTGAGAAACTATTCCATATGAACTCCTGCATAAAAGAACTAAAGCATGATACAAATCCTTAACTGGCCAGAAGGCTTTCCATAAAGAGGCGTGTCAGGGTCAGAAAAGTGCTTTAACAAAAAAGGTATTTAGCAGAAATCTAAACAGTAGTCCTGAATTGACCAACTTCTTTGTACACTTAAGTGCTGAAGAAGTTTCCTAAAATATGTGCCATTTTGATGAATTATACATTGTCATTTCACAGTTTATTTACTAATTCAGCTGTCTTCCAGCTACAGTGGATTTTTTAAACAGAAAAATCTGTTTAAATTCTACATTTCATGGTGCAAAACAAAAACAATTTATCTATTTCTACCCTACTCCAGCTTTCATAAAAAGTTTCTAGTCATTCTAAGGAGTTTCAGATGTTCAAAATTAACATGTCATTCCTTTATAACCTAGAAATTGCTCATTGGTTTGTGTAAACCCCACAGTGGATGGAAGACTGCTGGAATGGCGGCATCCTGCATGGAGACACCAAAGTCAAAAGAACGAAGTGTCCTTTCACTTTCATCTCTTCACATCTGGCTGCACATGGCTTCTGGTAATATAGTCTGGCCTTTTCTGAACACAAAACTCATGCTATGGTTGAGTAATGTTGTGTATAACAATTCAAAATTAATTACAACATTTAAATTGTTATATATATATATCTTAGAATCATAGAATCACAGAATCATAGAATGGTTTGAGTTGCAAGGGACCTTAAAGATCATCTAGTTCCAACCCCCTGCCCTGGGCAGGGACACCTC
>VYXH01001034.1:89380-100677 GCA_013397275.1 Burhinus bistriatus | reverse complement strand
CCCCAAGTCCTTCTCCTCAGGGCTCCTCTCAATCCATTCTCTGCCCAGCCTGTATTTGTGCTTGGGATTGCCCCGACCCATGTGCAGTACTTTGCACTTTGCCTTGTTGAACTTTATGAGGTTTGCACGGGTCCACTTCTCAAGCCTGTCCAGGTCCCTCTGGATGGGGCATCCCTTCCCTCCCGCAGCGTGTCGACTGCGTCACACAGCTGGGTGTCATCAGCAAACTTGCTGAGGGTGCACTCAATCCCAACATCCATGTTGCCAACAAAGATGTTAAGTGGCACCGATCCCCCTCTTCACTGATCACCACTTGGACATCGAGCCGTTGACCACAACCATCCAGCCACTTCCTTATTCACCAAGTGGTGCATCTGTGAAATCCATGTCTCTCCAAGGGTGTCGTGTGGGACAGTGTCAAGTGCTTTGCACAAGTCCAGGTAGATGATGTCACTTGCTCTCCCCTTACCCACCAATGCTGTAACCTCGTCATAGAAGGCCACCAAATTTGTTCAGACACGATTTGCCTTTAGTGAAGCCATGTCGGCTGTCATGGATCACCTCCTTATTTTCCATGTGCTTTAGTATAGTTTCGAGGAGGATCTGCCCCATGATCTTGCTGGGCACAGAGATGAGTCTGACCAGCCTGTAGTTCCCCCGGTCTTCCTTTTTTCTCTTTTTATAAATGGGGGTTATGTTCCCCCTTTTCCAGTCAGTGGGAACTGCACCTGACTGCCACGACTTCTGAAATAGGATGGATAGTGGCTTAGCAACGTCATCAGCCAGTTCCCTCAGGACCTGCAGATGAATCTCATCAGGTCTCATGGACTTGTGTACCTTCATGTTCTTCAGATGGTCTCGAACCTGGTCTTCTCCTACAGTGGGTGGTCCCTCATTCTGCCAGTCCCTGCCTCTGCCTTCTGCAACTCGGCCAGGGTGGCTAGAGCCCTTGCTGGTAAAGACCGAGGCAAAAAAGTTGTTGAGTACCTCAGCCTTGGCCATGTTCTGGGTGACCAGTTCTACAGTTTCCTTCCAGAGAGGGCCCACATTTTCCCCAGTTTTCCTTTTATCACTGATGTACTTGTAGAAGATTTCCTTGTTGCCCTTCATGTCTCTGGCCAAATTTAACTCTAGCTAGGTTTGGCTTTCCTAACCTGATCCCTGGCTGCTCAGACAATTTCTCTGTATTCCTCCCATATATCGTCTCTCTGATGTATACTAATTCTTAATTATTTATATTATAATAACAGTTAATCCTTGACAATTGCAAACAACCCCACATGACCCATTCCCATGCTGGTTTTTTTTCCTGATCTTTCCTACAGTTCTTTACTTCTGGGTTAATAAGCCTAAATATGCAAAATTAAATGTACTTGGAAGGATATCCCAGCATGGTAATTAATCACATCTTTATACTGCTTTAGCACACATAATGCTGAAGACCATCCCACTACCACATGAGAAGTTTCTCTTACCAACAACAGTCTGTGTTTTCACCTCTCATTCTGCCACACTCACTAAAAGATCTTTGCCTTTTTTTGAATGTGAAGACAAAAAGAAACTGGGCTTGAAGTAAGAGCTATTCGGGTTACACAATCACATTGGCTATGTTCCACTGATGACCACGACACTGACAATGTTTCATTTTTCTGAAGCTTTACAGCAATTTTTCAGCTCCTTCATTTCAATAAACAAGGTTTCACCTGTTAGATCTTCTGGAATGTGAGAAAACACCTTCTGTTGTTTCTGAGATGACTATAAATCCCTTTGAGTTTCTCCACTGATGCACTTCAAGAATTCGTATTTTATCTTTTCAATGTGATAACTGTTGTGAGCTAATTGTGGTGATATTTGTTGAGACCAGTCAACTGTTTCCCCTCATAGCCTCAAACACTGAATAAAACTTCTCAGTTCTGAAGTTAGTGTGTGAAATAACAACATCACTGGCTCAGAGTAGTGATGAGCAGCATGAACATTTATTACAGCTCAAATGAAAACTAACAACCTGCATGTCATTCCAATGGGAAATACCATTGCTAATACCCTGCATGCAATGAGAGCAAATACTTTTACTATAATTGATAGTCCTAAAAAAAGGAAAAGGAAAAAAGATAAAGAAGGATTTTTAGCAAACACCAGTAACACTTTTGCATCTATTCGTGTTTTGAAATTTTAACAGGTCAAGAAATACAAGTATCACTCAGCACTAGTCAAAACATAGACATTTTGCTAATCTTATAGAATGTTTAATTGTCAAGAATTGAAAAAAAAAAATATTTCATCTTCTTCCTTGGCAAATAGAAGCTTATTGTGGTGGCTACAGGCCTTTGTTCACTAAATTCTACTTTCCTTCTTAGCAATCAGATACTTTATGTAACTTACTGTTTTCCAAAACACTTAATAAGAATTTTACATCTTTCAGATTTTTCAAAACACAGTTTCACAAACTGTTTCTAAAATAAAAAATTCAAGTTGGAATTGTGTGAAATGTGCAAACTAGAAAAATACAAGTTAAAAAATAAAACAGAAAAACAAAATCACTCTTAGAGCACCTAGTGAATTACCATTCACCTAAAAACATGAGTGTATGCATGCATGCAAATGTATACAACACTCTGCACAGGCTGAAAATAAAAGTTACAATTAACAAAAATGTTTTGGGTATCGTACCAATCCCTTCAACCCAATCGTTTTTTCACATTTAGAATATTAGATGAGCTCTTGCAGAGTACCAAGTCCATGGGAGCAGCAAGGTCTAATTTTATTCAGAGGCATTATAAATTTAAACTTTTACATATCAAAGAAAAATACGTAAGATTTTGCAACACATTCCAGTTCTCTGTCCTTCAAACTGAATACTATAACTAAATCACAATATGTTACATGTTCTTTTCTGCACAGAACACGTTTATACAGTTCAAGTAATTCTCTCTCTCCTATACTTTCACTAAGTATTCACTGAACCACTCTTAATCTTCTCTACTTAAAGTATTCCAAAAGAGCAACAGTCTATAGAAAGAGCCATGCATCTTAGGGCGTGACCCGAAGTAGGGAACAGTTGAAGTTACAGTATCAAACCATTACAATTATTTAGATTCACCATAATACTACGTGTTTTCTTTACTTAAGTAAGTCTGAATTTTGTTGGATTCATGAAAATATTCACAACAACAATTATGGTATCAACTTCCATGAATTTAACCTAGGTTACATAGTTCATTAAAATCTCACTTCCAGGTAAACGGTAGAGTCCTTAGTTGTGTGAAATTCCATTCTAATCATTTGGAATCATTCATATTTGCCTACCATCACAGGTCAAGTTTAAGCAATCAAAATTTCAGTGAAACCAAGCACACATAAACAATATGGACTTTATATCAGGGATCTTCATCCTTTATTATCTTATCTGCAATGTTCTACTGACAAATTGTGACTCTTAATGACTCTTAAGATGTCTGTTTTCTAAGAAGACTGAAAGAAGACGACTAACAGTACATTTCTGTTATCTGATTTTCAATATTGCAAAATGAACTTGAGGTAGAATAATTAAATAAGCAGAGGGCTTCTAACAAGCTTCTGCGTTTTCCCCAAGGTGTAGGATTTTCAAACTGATTTACTATTTAATTGATTACTTTCTGCTTCTATACTGTTAACTACAGGTACAATGGCAAAGCATTACGAAATAACCTTTGCAACAACACTGCATTAAGTTTACCAACTGTATCAACCCAGATTCCACCTACTTTTCACATTCAACATCTGATTTTCCCACAAAAGACACACAGATGAGAGTGTGATGCATTACTGAATCAATCTGGATGTTCCCTAACCACATGTTGTAAAAAATCAACTTACTAGAGAGGTTTGTATCTTCTTCAAAGTATTCTGAGTCTTTAATGCAATAAATCAGTCATTTAAAAAAAAAAAAAAAAACCTCCTAACACCTTAAGAAAATTATTTTGTAGAAATGAGTACCTGGCCTAATTCTGATTTGTGTTTACAAGTAGTAAATTTCAAGGTTTTCCTTTTTGACTTTGTTATTATATTAAATCACCAACATACTTGATCGGGGGGCAAAGAAATGTGCAAACCAGCCCTTTTCACCATTAAAAGAGCTCATTAAATCACAGTGAAAGATGGTGTAGAGATAATCACCAGACTGACCATGAAAATAACTGACAAACAAGTGCTGAAAATATTTGACTCATCATAGGACATAATGAAAAGCAGAATAAGGCATATTATTTTTATGTTTTGTGTACAGAAACAAAACATAGAAGGCCAATGTTCAAAAGACAGAATCACAAGCAAATTCTGACAAAGAATGTCAATGATTACTAAAAGTGAAAATATAAGTCATATGGAGGTGTGTTCTATTTAGATGAAATGATATTCAAATGTAGTAGTTCTTGGAAAACATTTTCCTCCTACACACATTCTTAAAGATGACTTTTTCATTATGGAAATGATTACTACTATTACACCACTTCCATATCTCTACATTGCCACCCCAGTGATTGATATAATTTACTTTAATCAGACACTCAAAAATCAATGAGCTACACGGTGGATAGTTTATGTCCCAATACCCCACTTCTGCAGTAGTGCAGATTAGTCTGGAGTTATTTTACATATTTGCAAAATATGCAAAAATGTCCCTACTCATACTACACTTCACACATGTCTGAAGATTGAAAATAAATCACTAGCACCTTTTATGCAAAACAAATTTTCAAATTCTTTAACAGTACAACTCACTTTTCATAACCTATAATTATTTCTAAAAATAACTATGTCACTATACTTTGCTAAAGCTGACTTCTCATGGCTGAAATCCTCCAAAGATACTATGTTCTCCTACTTAAATCTCTAACTATCAGGAAAATACCAGGAAGAAAAATCAACATCATCTGAACTTTTCCTCAGAAATTACTTCAATTTTAGTGGGCATCACTATGTTGCCGATGAAAGGGACAGTAAAGACCATGTATATAGCAGAGGAAACTGCCAGACCTCCCTTTCAATAAAAGTCAAAAGTCATGTTTGGTCATGTACAGTCAATCAACCAAACGCTACACTTGGTCTGTACTTGACGATTCTATTGTCTACTAAAAATATATCATTAGTGTCAATCTTCACAATCTGTTGAGCTGTGCACTAAAGTTTCCCTGCAAAATATTATCTATATCTACCCTTTCAGAAACCTGTAATCTGATAAAGATGCTATAGGAATACTAGAAATGCTTATTATAATAATAAGCATTCATTTCTCTCTGTGAGAAAAACCCATATAACCAAACAGAGAAATGACGGATCTATGATTTCACAAAAGCACTTCCCTTAAGCTAAGTGCTTATTGATTTGTTTATGTAAATCCCTAACAGTAACACTGTCCCTCCCAGAATTACACTACATGCATATAAATGAGAGAACACAATTCCTTTAAGCAAAGAAAATCTGACACTTGCATCAGGGTTTTTTTTGTATGTGTTTACCTAGGCATTCTGGATAGACTTCAGTTGTAATTGTTCAGCTAATGAAGACCCTTACATCTATCAACAAACAGCTGCTTCAGAGAATGATGAAAATTCTGCAACAGGTAAACTACACCCCCTACAAGAATAAGCAAATACAACCAAAAAAGCCTCCAGTTTTTTTCCTGAATCTCCAAACAAAGCAATTATCTCAGTATTATTTTCAAAAGATAACCTTTTAGTCAAGATCATTCCATACATTCTTCGTATCTGTAGAGACACTAGCCATACGCGCAAGACTGCTGAAAGCAAGATTCCTACTCCATGGTTGGTCTCATTTAGGAACAAAACCTACAACAACCAACTCAATGTGACCCAGCAAAACCTGGAACAAACACCCCAATGCAACCCAGTCACTGATGTCAGACATGCTAGAGCATACTAACGCTCAGCTCAGATAAACACTTCCTCAGCCGCATACAACAGCTTCGACTCTAGAAATACACCACCAATCTCAGCATGCTTCTTAGCATTGCCTAAGTCTCTCTATAGTTTGGTGATACACTTTGAAATTAACTACTGGACCAACTTGATCCTTAAATATATATCCTGACACACCCCCAAATCAGAACTGCACATGGTACCAGGGTGTCTCCCCGTTCCATTTGTATTGTCTGTCCTGCCACCCTCGGGGCCAAGAATCACTGTACTTTGCGAATCTCTTGCTCCCTAAATATCACTTAAATATGATTTAAGATAATCTCAGGACACATTTTATTTTTAGAGCATAGAAAAAATCTGCAACTGAACAGGCAAATTCATGCAGTACTATCATTTCACTATTATTCTACACTTATTTGTAAGGATAACACCACTTTCATTTCTGTTAGTCAAGTTGGCTTCCTGATGTGACAGCCTAAAGCAAACTCCCTTTGGCACCAACCCAGCAACTGCACAATTATCTTCGGTACCTTGGGCTTTGGTTAAGCAGGAGTACAGCTAAAGTTCTGAACCAAGCCTATTACCATCAACGAAAGCATATAAAAGTGAGTTTACTACTCGCACCACACAAAGTTAGAAGAAAGAAGGTAGAAATCATAGAATACCCCTGTTTAAAAGACTAAACCACCTTTCTTTAAAAGACTAAACTACAACTCATACATGTAATGAAACTTATGAAGTAGAGGTTTTGTCAGAGGTGATAATCTGAAGTCCTGTAACATCAGGAAACAAGAGAATGAAAAAGATTAGAAAAATAGCATGAGACTGCAATAATATTTTGTTCTACAAACAGTGTTTTCAGGAAAGTAAACGATTTTTCCATTGACCCATCATACTTCACCAGCTGTCATTTCGTTGGTCTACTCTGAAAGTCCTATTTCCTTTTTCTATGCAGGGAAAGGAAAAAAAAAACCAAACCAGATTTAGACTTACATACACATTTAACATGGTTTTTAATGTTGTGCTAGTACTTGTGCTTACAACATGTAAGCTCACGTTATCCTGATCCTGAGAAGTAAAAAAAAAAACCGACATGGTTTTCACTGTCTTTTGATACTTCATCCAACTGCCAAAATCACACAATCACTGAATGACTTAAGTTGGAAGGGACGTCTGGAGATCATCCTGTTCAACATCACTGCTCAAGGGTCACATAGAAAGGGCTGTCCAGTACCAGATCCAGATCAAGGATTTCTGAAGACCAGATTTTTCTCATGCAGTACCTGGCTCCTGGATGACAGGATGAGCAAACGGACATGTACACAAACCTCATAAAATGTATGTTATCTAACAAACCTGGAACAGATAAAAGTCTAAGAATTATTTTATTCTGCCAACCAGAAACAGTAATGTCTCTTCAACTGCAAAACACAGATTTTTCTTTCTCCTTGTTTTTAAATGAATACATGTATTTTCCTGGGGGAAGACATTTTTGGGTTTTTTTTTGAGGAGAGAGGGAGAAGTTGGGGTGGTTTTTTTAAAAAGGAAACAATAGATAATTTTTGTGACTATCATTGGTTCCATTATTTATAGTCATCTCTTCTCTAGAAGTAGAAAAGCATAAAAAATGTTGTCTTTGCAGACACTGAAGCATACCAAACTAAACCTAGGTTTCTAATAAGAAAGGTATTGTAAAAATAAATTTACAATAAAGGCCAAACTAAAGAGCAGAGGTGTCTCACTAGGAACAAAAGAAAACTGTCTTGCCTAGAGACATTACATATGTATTGCATGGAATTCAAGAGAATCAGAAAATCTGTAGTTACAGTATGTTACATTCCATACTCTAATTTAGGACACATCTTTTACAGAACGTGGAAAGAATTTACTTGGATTTTAACTCATTTTGAAATGGAGAAGTATGATGAGCTCAGAACACACAATGTATCAGTCTTTTCCACTATTTGGACCTTCAATACTTCCAAGACTATAGTAAGTGCTTCTCAGTTCACAGGGGCTTATTTTTTTCTATATGAACAATTACCAAGGACAACAGTAGTTGTTTCCTATGCTGCATGTACTATTATTTTTGTACTCCTGGTGTTACTTTCTTCCTCTCTGTTTCTCACTTCAAGGTTGAAGAAGGTAAGGTGTTTTACAGGCACAGTGCTATGCTCTGGGTAGCCTCCTATTCTGTTGAAGAGATGACATCCAGAAAGATAGCTGGCACTTCTAAGTGCTCAGCATGAAGACTTTGGATCACCTACAGTAGTTATAAAGCTGGCTAGGCATAACATCCTTATGAACAACTAAAATATCAAAATTCAGTCACTCTACTTCTGCCTCTCTGCAAATCTTGTAGAAGTAGAGAGAAATCTTTCACTACTATGGGTCCAGCCCCATAGAAACTGACAGCCCAATATATCTGGGTTAAATCTGTCTAGTAATTACCTCAGTTGAAAGAAATTTAATGCACAAGCTATATATTGCCTTGTTCATTGTCAATCTCATGGCAATTAGTACATGAATCTAGTGTCAAAATTCAGGAATTTCAATAGAAGATCAATAGCTACCATCTACTTTTCAAGCAAAATTATTACAGCAAAGAGCATTTGGTCTTCAAATTATCACATTTCTCTTCCATACCAACAGCAGTCAATTCTGTATCAACTTCTTTTTTGTCTGTTTTTTTTTAAATCTTGTGTAAAATGACAACTGAACTGGAAAGCAAATTTTATACTAAAAAAATAAGAACAAAAGTGTGAACATTTATTCTGATGACTTATGACTTATAAAAGAGTTGCTCTAATCTTTTATGTGAGCTTTTATACACCAAAATTCAATTGAAATTACTGGCTAAGCCCATACAACTTACACTAACTAGATTTTATTTCTGAGGCACACTTTTTTCTCTCTGATTTTCTTTGCCATATTTATGATGGCTATGTACAAAGCTATGTTGTACCTCTGTACCTTTCAGTCGCATTACAGTGTTTCATATTGTTAGAACAGTGTGTGAAGTTTTGGTATTGCCTACACAAAGGGGCACATAATCCTTTGCTATATTTGTTCACAGTTGTTACATCCGCATGAGTTTGTTACCAGCCCAAATCACATGCGCATAGTTGTAAACTGCCTGTCCCTTCCAAGTAAAAAATAAAAAAGTTCTGGTTCAAAACAAAAAAACCAACCAAACAAAAAAGCAGACAGATGCATCTGGAAGAACGTCAAAACAGCAACTTGTACTATGCTCTTGCATTCTGTACTATACAAAAAAACTGCCCTTAAAACCTTCTGTGCTTGAAGCGTCGTAACACTGACATTATGCATGGGATTCAACTTACCACACCTAAGCATCAAAAGCATTTTCGACATCACAGTGTATCTACAACTCCTGCAATGAGAGCAAGAACACAGAAGTAACCAGAGCCCCAGCCACACACTCCAGGGCACAGAACACCATGTTTAGGGAATGGAATCCCACATGCTGTCTTCTGCTTGCAAGAACAGCCTCGTAGGAACTGTCTGAAGAGAAAGGTTGGCTCCGGCTTCAAGATATGACAATTCAAAACACTTGTGTCCTTGTGCTACTGTGTGCCTCTGTTTTGACGATTAAGATAAATACCCAGTGCCTGGCTGTCGGAATTCAAAACTGTCCTATCAGTTCACAGGGTACACAGAGAGAACCTGGAATTTAAGCTTGCCTATGTTTGAATCCAGGTGTGGTAGCAGCCTAAGACTCTTTCAGAAAGAGGGTGGTACAAAATGTACAGAAAATATCAGTGTTCTAATTAAAGCAGCTACCCTTCACTGATCTTTCCTAAGAGGACAACAACTTTTCCCACATTTGTTGCTACACTGAGGTTTCCACTGCAAGAAAAATGGTGGGGAAGTCTGTGCTGTAAGATTAATTTATCCTGAAAATTTTTCGTCTGACTCAGCTAATACCCACCTAGCACTTCACTCGTTCATACATGCTAGAAGAAGTGACTTGACAGTTTTAATTTTTCTTTCTGTTTAGCAGACATGTGAATTCACATAAATTTTAGCTGTATTTGAGATTAAGGCACCTGAAAATGGCTTGATGATTTTGGAGGTGAGACTTTTAAAAATAAAGTCCTACAGTGTACAGTGAAAATTCCACACATAAAATGTTCAAAGCTACGAACACTTTCAAGATTTTTAATTGGTTATCATTCACCTACTTTCTATAAGACCTACTTTTATGCCAGCTCTGCTGGGAGAAGTATCACCTGCCGACACCTTACAAGAAAACAGAGAGCCAAGATAGGTATTTTCCACAGAACTGTCCCCAGTGACAATGGGGGAAAAGTGACTTAATGACAAAAGAGGAAATCTGCACTTAGTTTATGTTCTTAGTAAGTGAAAATCTTTCACAAAACTGTCATAGAAATTCATTTGAAACAGTCAATAAAGCAGATGTTAAGCTCAGCAAAATGAACAAAACCTGCCCCAGTTAATGCCAAAAACCAGTAAACCCTAGAACACTGAAATTTTCAAAACCAACATTCACATTACAGGCTCTATAGGAAGGACGCGCAGGGGAGAAGAAGAGGAGGAGTCACCTTCTATGTCAATGACCAGCTGGAGTGCATGGAGCTCTGCCTGGGAACGGATGAGGAGTCTACTGAGAGCTTACAAGTCAGGTTCAAGGAGAGAACAGGGGCAGGTGCCATTACAGTGGGGGTGTGCTACAGGCCACCCAAACAGGAAGACTAAGTGGATGAGGCCCTCTATAGACAGACAGGAGCAGGCTCAGTTCACAAGCCCTGGTCCTCATGGGTGACTTCAACCACCCCGATATGTGTTGGAGGGACAACACAGCACGGTATAAGCAATCCAGGTTCCTGGAATGTGTTGATGATAACTTACTTCTCTGAGTGACAGAGGAGCCAACAGGGAGAGGTGCTATGTGGGACCTTGTTCACACCAACAAGGAGGGGCTGGTGGGACCATGAAGCTCAAGGGCCACTCAACAACTTTTTTGCCTCGGTCTTTACCAGCAAGGGCTCTAAGCCACCCTGGCCGAGTTGCAGAAGGCAGAGGCAGGGACTGGCAGAATGAGGGACCACCCACTGTAGGAGAAGACCAGGTTCGAGACCATCTGAAGAACATGAAGGTACACAAGTCCATGAGACCTGATGAGATTCATCTGCAGGTCCTGAGGGAACTGGCTGATGACGTTGCTAAGCCACTATCCATCCTATTTCAGAAGTCGTGGCAGTCAGGTGCAGTTCCCACTGACTGGAAAAGGGGGAACATAACCCCCATTTATAAAAAGAGAAAAAAGGAAGACCGGGGGAACTACAGGCTGGTCAGACTCATCTCTGTGCCCAGCAAGATCATGGGGCAGATCCTCCT
>VYXH01001034.1:70171-89141 GCA_013397275.1 Burhinus bistriatus | reverse complement strand
AAGAAGGACGTGGACCTGTTAGAGCGGGTCCAGAGGAGGGCCATGAAGATGATCAGAGGGTTAGAGCACCTCTGCTATGAGGACAGGCTGAGAGAGTTGGGGTTGTTCAGCCTGGAGAAGAAAAGGCTCCAGGGAGACCTTAGAGCAGCCTTTCAATACTTAAAGGGGGCCTACAGAAAAGGTGGAGAGGGACGTTTTACAAGGGCATGAAGTGATAGCACAAGGGGTAATGGTTTTAAACTGAAAGAGGGTAGATTTAGATTAGATATCAGGATGAAATTCTTTAGTCGGAGGGTGGTAAGACACTGGAACAGGTTGCCCAGAGAGGCTGTGGATGCCCCATCCCTGGAGGTGTTCAAGGCCAGGCTGGATGGGGCTTTGAGCAATCATGTCTAGTGGGAGGTGTCCCTGCCCAGGGCAGGGGGTTGGAACTAGATGATCTTTAAGGTCCCTTGCAACTCAAACCGTTCTATGACTCTATGGAATGAATGTCTACATTTAAAAAGTGCTCTATTTTATGCTTCCTATAAGATAGCTGAACTAGTGATTCAGGTTGAGGGATTTTCCAAATACGTCATTTTCAACGTCCCAAAACAAGAATGAGTTTAGAAAGCCATCAAACATTACCACATTTCTTTATTTCATGCTGAAACACAAAAATGGAACCAAAAATAAAGAAACCAAAAAAACAACTACCTGAATCATGATCACATTACATACTAATAACAAAATAACGTAAGACTACTATAAAATATACATGGGATTTCCTTATAAGTAATTTAGACATAAATACCACTAAGAAGACTTCAATAGCATGTTTTAAAGAAAAATCACTTGCATGTCTGAAACACTGAAAGATGTACCGAAATCATTTTGATTTGGTTTGCCCAATATGAAAAAATAAGCACATATGTTCTGCTTCCATGTAATTTTGTAGATCCAAATGTTGTTCTACACTGTTCATCCCCCGTTTTGGTTTTCTGTTTTATCTCATATTAGAAAATGACTCACCAGGAATTTACTTTGTTTTTATTCTCTTTTTTATTACAAAGACTTTGGGGGACAGTCAGCAGATGTAGTGAACAGAGAACAGATTAATAGTAATTACTGTGTCACTTGAAAGAATTTGAAAACAAAGGAGATATCAAAAGATGTAACGGGCCAAGTCATCAAAATTTGCTAGCATGCCATATGCTGAAAGACTGGATATTATACAAAGCAGCCAGACCTTTTCTTGTTCCATACAGGGGAATCATATAGCTAGCAGTCTGATAAGATAAATATCACTGAACAGAGGAGTGTGCAGTAGCTACTGTCCTTTATAAAAGTCTCCATTAGAAAATACTGGTTTTAGCAAGAGCCAATGAGACAGCTGCTATCTTCTGTCCTATTTTGTCTCTTTTTCATTCAAAAGATGCATTTTCCAATAAAAATTTAAACAAAAAAAACCAACAAGCCTTAAAATTGAATGTCATAAATTCTCTTCTAGCATGAAAGAGGTGTAGGGTGATACTTCTATGGACATCACACCTTCACCCCAAAATAGTGTTTGGCCCCTCTGAAGAGTTCAGATACACTGTATAAAGCTGGAATTTTCAAAAATATTCACTTTTAACCTCCAAGTTGCTGCTAAAAAAATTTCTAATCTTCTTCCTCTCTCAAATACCAGAAGACTTTTAAGCAAGACTCCCAAAAAAATCAGATTAGAAATAAATGTAGCCATTCGCTTACACAGACTTTCTGAACCATTATGAAGAAGGGACATGTTTTCAACTACCATTGCTCAGCCATGGAATTCCAGGTCACAAGCTGTCTTCTGGAATTACAGCTTCAAGAAAAACACTACTGATCACCTGAGATGAAAAAAAGTTGCAATTCTTTCCATGACTGCAATGGCAGCCATCAGCACTGAGCTCTTCTGAAAGTTCCATCATAAATTTTAATATCTCTAGTATCATATGAAGTACCCTAACTCAGAAGCTCTTGAAGTGTATTCATTTAGAGCCCAAAAAAACCCTAAACCAACCAAAACAAAAAACCCCTTTCACATTATTAAGCTTTAATCTGTGCTCAACAACCAGTTTTGTACAAGTCTAGAAAAGCCTCTTCCCAGCAGACTAAACACAAGAGTAGGGTTTACTACATGTAGTGATGGTGCCAGATACTTTAATCAGAGCCAGCTTACTGCTATAGGCAAAATTCAATTTTTCTGGACAGTGGATTAAGGGCCAGGATGCTGTGCAGCTTGTACCATGGGGAATGGTAAATGAGGAAAAGAAGAAACATTCACATCGAAAGAAAGGTAAAAGGTGCTTAGAGCTAGGATGCAGAACAGGGGAGGGATCCCTTTAGAGCTAGGTTTGCTGCTTCTCTACAGCAGAAACAGAAACATTGAAAACAGCAGCAGCATTGTTAGGAACAGCCAGCTGTGACACTGTACAAAAAGAACTGTACTCTGACCCTTGATCCCTTCTCCCTCAGTGGCAGCAGCAAGCTTGGCTCTCCAGGGCTCTGGCACATGCAAAGTAGAAAAGGGCTAACAGCTATTTTGCTATCCAGAACAATCTACTGCCCTGAGCGACTGCCTGCCATGCCTGTAGCAAGACAATCCTGATTTTAACAAAAACACTGAGGGTGAGTGTGGAGCTGGTGAGAATAAACCTGGAACACCACTAAATTCAAATTACTAGTTTTCCTTTTATTTAACAAGTACAACAGTAATAGCAAAACATGCTTTTTCAAACAATTATATATTATCTACACATGCTGAACTTCTATACTTTTTCAAAGGTAACCAGAATTTTTCTCAGCTACATTACAGTATAATGTGGTGTAAAACAACCACTTCAAATCAGCTATCTCTCTCCAATATTTACTAATTACAAGTATTTTCCTTTTGATTAAGTGGCTGGTTTGTTTTCATTAACAGCCAGATGACTGTTATGACATGATCAGAACCAAAAAATGTTACATTGAACAGAAAACCTGTAACTAATCACCTGGTAGTGTGATCATGACTATTTCCAGACACTTCCTCTGCCTCTGTAAGCCAGTGACAGATTGCAGTTATTAACAGGTCAGTGAATAAATTAATTCCAGGGCACTGGAAATTATGTTCATGAAATGAAAAGTGGCCTTGCTGACAGTGCATCACTATTTCTAGACAGTGTGCTTGAACACCAAATAAATCTCACAGCTTGGATGAATGCCAAAAACTAGTGACCTAGTTTCATTAGGGTGGGAAAAGACTAGCAATTGGTCCTATGAGAGCAGATCACCAAAATAACTTCACACAAAAGAGTTCCATATTTTCTTTAAATCGGACATTTTCCAATCTAACAGGTCACTGAAAATCCTCTCTCCCCAAAAATGCCACAGTCTGAGATTCATTAAAGTCTAAAGTTAAAATGCACTTACATTACTTACGCTGACATTCCTATAGAATGTTTCCATTCAACAGAATAAATATTATCTTCTTTCCATCTCATTATCTCTTTCCATCTCATTCATAATAATTTAACACTGTTTTAAATCAAAACAGCTTTTGCATTTTCAGTGTAATGTAACACTTTGGGCTTAAACAAAGAGTTTTTACTAATAAAAGTAAGTCTATTTTTAAATATTCAGCACACAGTAATCTGCTCAGTAATCTTCTCTGATTAAAAATTCCTTGGCTTCTGTTCAAAAAACACACTGAGTATGGATGAGCTCAACAGCTGTTGACATAATTTTTAGGAACTTACCAAGTATTGTTGCTTCTAAACTAGCCCCCATTTATACACTCCAGCTGGTATTCCAGAGTCCCACTCACGATTCTTCACCCCCAGTAACATCTATATTGAGATGGAACCATACGGAAGAGGGGACTCATAATAACAATACACAGTAGAAGATATTTCGTCATCTTCTTTTCATCTTTCCAGAGCCTGTTGCTTCCTGTAAATTGCTTTCCATTCACTAACCAGGAAAAGTGCAGAAGGTAAACTGAAACATTGTAAGAAACCTATTCTTGTACAGCTAAAAATCCCACAACATTCTTCTATAAGCCAGATTTGAACATGACATAAGTAATGCAATGCATTAATTTCACCCAGCAATCACAGCTTACACAAGTCCTTACTAACACATGCCAGTGACTAAGCTGCAAGTCTTCTCTGTGTGCTATGAACAGTAAAGGTCACTTGCGCAATGACTTACACAAAAGGTCTAGAATTTAAAAGACAGAAACATACTGCTCATTTAATCTCCTCAAAATTTGGGGTTTTCTTTTTTTCTTCCAAATTCCCTCTGGATTCATTACTGCTGAAACAAATCCTAAAGGATGATCACAATTTTTGTAGTCTTCACTGTAGCAGATACTGATGTCAACGGAAATTTTGACCAAGTAATGACATAAAGACTTGTAACTAAGTTTTGGAAGGACATACCCATCATCTAAATTTCAAAAATACTGTGGGAGTATCTGGGGAAAAAAAACCCAAACAGAAAAAAAAACTAGATATATGGATATGTTTCTAAAACCCATACTATTTTCTTCTTAATAAACCATTTCCTTAAGAGAATCAATAGGGAAGTTTCAGCATCTTATTTCTTTCTTCTCATTTATTAAGAACTTCTGAAGTCCTGAGGTTTGTAACTCCAACCTATCTTGTTTCTGTCAGTAACCTCCTGACTAGCATATGTTTCTGTCTTGCACCTTCTGTCTCTGCTTCTTTGCACAATGTCTTTGTACAGATCTAAGGTTTCTTGCAGGCTCCATCCCAAATATACATACAGACTGTGGCAGTATCATAACTAGGTTCTGTCAAACTGTAGACTTAAAAAACTAAAGGGTGGGGGTAGGGAGGGGGGCTATGCCACAGAAGCTGAGTCACTTAAAACCACTTAAAGAGTGGCTTATGAGCTGTTTGACTCCTATGTACGAATGTTGCTTTTCTCACCTGTGAGAACCATGCAGGTCTTCTACATGTACTTTTTATCTCAGCTTCTGCGATTAAAAAACACATTTGGTCATCACATCTAAAGAACTACTGAAAACTACCAAGTGATACGATGATCAGCTACATACATTAGTGTCCAATGTCTCATCATCATCTTATATGAAATTGTGTCTATCACTATGCAGATTAACAAGCTCCCTATCACTACAAGGAATATTTTCATCACCCTTTTTACACATCTTATTTAGGGACAAACCAAGAACTAAAATCAGGAGTTTATGTTTCCTGGGCTGTCAATGCAGAGAGACAGGAGTGATGCACAGCAATTAAGACTTTCAAAATTGCCTATATGGTATGAGTAATCTTCTTCACTCCTTTTGTTTTGCTGTCTTCTGCTGTCCTGGTATGTTTTTCATACACACATACGAAAACATTACATAGTTGGTAATGATACATTTCTGCTTGATTCTACCACTAAAAGATAAAATTTGATTTTTCCGTCACCACCTCAAGAAATTAGAAAATAAATTCCCAACTCAGACTGACTAACTCATGCATTTTCATCTTCATTTATCACTGATTCTTTAAGGTTAATAATTTTCTGTACTAGACTCTTACTTTCACCTGCTTATTTTCTCTGCCTTTCCTAACACTCCCTAAGCAGTTCTTTCTCCTTACCACTTGTGTTACCACAGAGACAGAGTAGAGAAAAAGTTGTATTAGTTTGCCAAGTAGAGAGTAAGTGAAGCTACAGGAACAAAGGACGCTATTGAGACAATACTTAATCTTTGGCAATGAACTGAAGTAGCAGTAAGTCTCCTCAATAGAAGAACATGAAAAGGTAATTAGACAAGAAGGTGGAGAACCTTAAAATTCAGAGATGCTGACCGTGGAAGAAGCTAGGCCTAGAACTTTGAAGCTCAGGACTTTTGTTTTAGCTCCTAGTCCACCAGAAGAGGTAAGACTAATCAGTAGATACTGAGTTTAATTTGTCTAATACTTATTTCAAAAATGTAATTTTTTTAATTTCAAAAAAACCCTTCATAAGCTGATTTTTAAAAGAAAATTTTATGCAACTGTATTTTCCATATCCAGCAAATTTTTATTTTCCTCACAGCCCACCTTTCCCTAGAAACATTGGCTGTTATTACTTAGTCTTCCTTTTGTTTTTGCATAAGCTTAAAAATGAGAAGTTGAAAGAAAATAATACAAGAACTTTACACGGAAGTGTACAATTGAAAGTTTTTATCATGGTTTTGAGTGGAAAAGAGAGCTTGAGACAGGTATCAGGTGCTGGTTTCACGATATGTTTGGGGATAAAAAGGGTGGTCTTGTACGAAGTACATTAGGCTTCGTACAACTTTCAAAATTAATTCCAAACTTTGAGCAAGGGAAAAATCGTTTCATCAAAGGCATTCGTGAACTCTGATGGATCCTTATGAGTCATTTGATGAAAATCAGCTTATTTTTATTTAAGAAAAGAAAAACCTAAGAACCACAATTCTCCCTAACTTACAGAAGCAGAACCAATTTACCTCCCTCTAGTAACATTCTATATATTGTGTTTAATTACTTTGAGAAAAGAGTGGATCTTCAAACATCTGTTTTCTACACTATTAGCAATTTCTTACTTCAGGCCATTTATTTAACACAATGCATAAAATAAACATTACAAAATATTAAAATGCAAATAAAGCTATCTTGACTTCAGATGTTTGAAGAAAAAGTAGATAAATGTTCTCAGAGTAACTAATTTTTACTGTATCAAATCATAATAGGATTGCAAATGCTCATGTTAGACCTCAGTGAAAAAATAATAGTTTTTCTTAATTGTAAGGGAATAATAAGAAGAAAGTGCATCTTCTTGGTTGTTTCACAGTAAATAAATTTTTAAAAACAATGTTGATGAAACTTTGAAGATGTTGATTCAGAAGCTTATTTAAAACTGTCTTCTACCAGTATTTACAATATTAAAACTTTACAATATTAAAAATCTGACACAAGACTGGGATAAGGAAACAGGAGAAGTAAGAGAAATACAAAAGAGTTTATGGACTAACTGAAAAAAAGAGAAACAAACTCAAAACTAACTGTTTCACTTTGGACTTTTTTCCCAATCAGTGAGTCAGTCGTCACTGGACTAGAGTTGAACTTTAAAAAGGTAAGAGGACTCAATTGGTGTCCTTATGTAGTGAGCAAAAAATTGTACATGTAAGAACTAGGGAGACTTTATGGAAAAAGTAAAGAAGACACGAGTAGGGTAGTGAGGGCAGGAATAAAGATGGATTATAGGATTACTTAGGTAAGATGTATGAAGTTAGACAAAATAAGCAGATTTTTCTTTCTAAATATCTCTATAATGCTGCACTGTCAAGTAGCACCTACAGGCAGAAAAATTACACTGAATGTGCAGAAGTTAAGTCCTACCTCAGACACTACCACAAATGGTGACACTTTAATTTTTTCAGTATTTGTCAAATACAATTATTCCTATTACCATTGAAACTAAAGTATAGAAACCTAAAGAATATTCCAACAATACATTATAAGATGCGTGAGATTTCAACTTGAAATGTCTGACATTTTATTTAACCTTTACACTTGGCTGAATTGTACAACTACTGCTGTTAGCAAGATCACATTCTGTATGAGTTTTTCACATCTGGAAATTCCCTTGACATCTTTCTCATCCAAAATAGAGTACTTTTTTCAGCTTTAAAATACATCCTGTAAAAGAGACCTTCATGTTGTTTCTAAAAGTGAACAATGAATACTTTTAAGAATACACAATGATTACTTAAATCCAGTTTTCATTCTTATGCTCATTTTCTTCCTATGCAAAGAAAACTGATTTTTCAGTGTACTCCTCTGTCATCTTTTATAATCTTATAATCTACACGTACTATAACTTTCCCAAACACATTTTAAAGTTTAGAAAAACAGTCAAAATAATGCTGTTACCAAAGTGGAAAGAGAACACAGAAATGCCGACATTAAATCTCTCTCTTGCTATATATTTTAAAGACAAAAACAGGCCAGTCTGCTATGTACCAAAGCTTCAGTTTCAACTTTGGAAAAAAGGATTCAAAGTAACTGTAAGATGTAGAAAGAAGATACCATGTTTACAGAGACTTCTGAAAAGATTTAACAGAGATTTTTTTTTTCGTTCTTTTTTTTTTTTAAAGTCTTCTTGCTAAAATATGCTTTTAAATTGAATGCTGTCAAGGAAAGCATGATCCTAGGGATTATATGCTGGGTTTTTATTTTACCTTCAAACAGTAGAAGACAGCTCTGTAGTGAAGTAGTGGGGTTTTTGGGAGGAGCAGGGAAGAACAAAGGCAAAACTCATTTTGGTGAGTTGAATGAAGTCTTGCTAATTAAAATGTCTTCATAAACAAAACAAAAAAAGGAATGACAGCTGTAAGTACGCAGGCCAGTAGCTACAGTTTTAAACTAGCCAAGTCAAATTACCTGCTGCCACAAGTGTACTAACTTCGATGAAGTTGCATTATTTTATTTTCTCTTTTTTGTGGAAACACAATTGTTGATGTATACCAGTACCTCAGTTTTACATACAAAACTTCCATGGAAAAACACTGCATAAAGAAAACCCAAATTATTCTTATATATACACCTACCATTGCTACTTCTTATTAACACAGAATATTTTCCCTTGTCTAAGCAATCATATCTCATTCTAGTAAAGAAAGTAAGAAAGTTTACGTTTGTTTTTTACAAGCATTTTTATCTTCTCATAACAGAACTATTACTGAGTGGTATACAAATAAGATACTAACAAATAAAAGCAGCTCTGCCAGCAAGGCATCATCTATCAATTGCAGGCCCAGTATGACATCATTGTGAAAGTCTAGAGATAAGCAACAGAAATAAATGATGGATGGAGATAGCTTTAAAATGTTACAAAGCAGAAAACTAAAGGACTTTAGATACAACCACTCCAAAACACAATTTTCAGCTAAGGAGAAACTTGTCACTGTGACACACTTCCTTTGCAAGTTGAAAGACACCAGAAACTGCGTTCAATTAATGAAAGAGGTTTGCTTGCTTTTTACTTCAGTATGGGAAATAACAACAAAGAGAAGGAAAATGATTTTTGTGTAAAAAAGTCTCTCCCTACATTATGCTGAGTTCTGTACAGACTATAGTGTTAGACAGCAAGTAAGCTGTTTAAACAGCTTTTTGACTAAGAGATCCAAAAAATGAACTCCTTTTAGCAACGAACAGCTTTGAGAAAGACTCTGGTTGATAATAAAAACCTCCTTAAACTGTAGCACTAATAAAGGCTGGTTTCCCTTGAAATCCTGTCTCATATGAACTCACTGCTGTCCAGCGAGAGGAGTATTCTGACTGAAACATTTCCACAGCTAGGACATCCACAATACCTCCCTCCTGTGCCCATTCTTTCATGCCAAAGAATAGGTGAGTGCTAAAACTTTTCATCCGAGGACAATAAAATTTTCCCTTCATCTGGCCAGCTACTTGTAACAAAATTCTAGGGACCATCTTTTTTTGTAACCAAAGTCTAACCAAACTCCTGTAGTCTAATTAGGCCACCACTGGCCAACAGACCCCAATTTCATAGGGAAGAAAAGTGAAGAAGAGAGGGGATGAACAAACAGTCTGATATATATGCCTGTTGTGGTGGCATAAGATCACTTGTGCAATGAACAGTGATCAGCAGACATTCTTCAGAAAACAAAAATCAATATTCATTCTCAGGTAACTTCCTCAGCACTGAGTTACCAAGCCATCTTCTCTGTTACACAGTTCCTCTAGTTGTCTGAATCTTGACCTCCTTACGAGACACGGGGATGTACTGAAGAGGAAAAATGGAAAGATTTTCTGCTTTCCTTAGCTCACAGCCTGGCAGCTAAGGCTTTTTTTGTAGTGGAGAGAACTTGATTTGAATTTCCAAAGGCAGAAAAATCAATCCTTCTCCCCCTCAACCTGCGCAGCTGGTCTGTGTACAAAGCTGTTGTATAAAAGGCAGCACTGCTGTAACCCCACTTGGTCTTATTCTGCTATCTGCCATGGATGAATTTTCTGAGGAGACTCAACCTGCTACCACAGAGGAGGCATGCTCTACAAATACCTACTTGGTTGAGACCCTCAGCAGATGTAGAAGAAACAATGCATCTTGGTATATTAACTGGGATTCAGCTAACTGCTGCTCAACCCTAGCCTACAGAAGGTTGCAGTACTTATCTGCACATTCAAAAGCAAAATTTCTCGCACCTGCGAAATGTATGTTGAAACTGGTTGGTCACTAGACAGCACGTGACTGGATCTTTTGATGACCCCATTTCAAAATAGGATGGACTAAAACATAACATACAACAAGGTTCAAAATGTCATAGCTGATCTGCCCTGAATCTGTGTCTTAATACTGTTAAATTCTAGTAACATTATTCCAACATAGCTTTTTGAGTGTAACTTCCTGGGGTTTTAAAAAAAGCAAACAGAAAATGAAGAAGTTTTTCATAAAGCCTCAAACACCCACATTACTTATCACCCAAGTTAAGATCTTTACATCTGTCACATACTCGTGGCAGCTGATGGAGCAGAATAAAAACAGTAGTAACTTGCCATGCTGTAGGGACCTGCTTTGAAGAAAAAACACATTTTGTCAGTGTGATTCCGATGTACCAAACAGCAGCAAGAATCTATTGAGGCCTCTTAATGGCTACAGCTCTTTTCAGCTCCACTGCCCAGTCCTGCTTGGGTTCATAACAGCTTGAAGTAAACATTGTAAGAAAATATTCCATTAACCCATGAAGCCTATGGTTCAAGTGGGCTTCTCTAGCTAATGACATATACAAAATTCCTTCACTCATTCTTCAATTTCTGATGACATTAAGCACGATGCCTGACAAACTTGGTGGCCTTCTACGATGAGGTTACAGTGTTGGTGGATAACGGGAGAGCNAGCCAGCAATGTGTGCTCGCAGCCCAGAAGGCCAACCACATCCTGGGCTCCATCAAAAGAATTGTGGCCAGCAGGTCAAGGGAGGTCAGTCTGCCCCTCTACTCTGCTCTCCTGAGACCCCACATGGAACACTGTGTCCAGCTCTGGAGCCCCCAACATAAGAAGGACATGGACCTCTTGGAGTGGGTCCAGAGGAGGGCCATGAAGATGATCAGAGGGTTAGAGCACCTCTGCTATGAGGACAGGCTGAGAGAGTTGGGGCTGTTCAGCCTGGAGAAGAGAAGGCTCCAGGGAGACCTCAGAGCAGCCTTCCAGTATCTGAAAGGGGCCTACAAGAAACCTGGAGAGGGACTTTTTACAAGGGCATGTAGTGATAGGATGAGGGGTAACGGCTTCAAACTGGAAGAGGGTAGATTTAGATTAGATCTCAGGAAGAAATTCTTTACTGTGTGGGTGGTGAGGCACTGGAACAGGCTGCCCACAGAAGTTGTGGAGGCCCCATCCCTGGACGTGTTCAAGGCCAGGCTGGATGAGGCTTTGAGCAACGAGGTCTGGTGGGAGGTGTCCTTGCCCATGGCAGGGGGGTTGGAACTAGATGATCTTTAAGGTCCCTTCCAACCTAAACCATTCTATGATTCTATGATAAGTTACTATTTGGATGACAGGAGCCAAAAAGGGCTGAAACATTGTCATTGCTCAACAGGATTGGTGCAAGTACAGGCTGATCAGGCGAAAGCTGTGATAAGCTTGAATACACTTAGCAAAAATAGGCCTCAGAATGGCTGATAGGAATAGGGAAAAAATTCATCAGTGAACATACCCCAAAATGTTTCAAGTTTAAAAGGTATTGTAACATCGTGAAATCTGTCATAATTTCAAGGAGCTGAAGACATATGCCCAAATCATTATTTTAGGATAAGGAAAAAAAAAGGTTTTTCAAACTTCAGACTTTGAATAGCAATAAAGCATTCCAAATGAAACCCATTCTGAGTTAGTCACCTAACATTTTAAGGTGAAAGCGTTAGAAGTTTGAAACACCTACAATTAACCAAAGACAAGGAAACATGAGACAACCTAAGTAAGTTGAATACTGAGAATATATGGAAAATTTGACCTGAATTTCTTGAACTGGAGAGCATGTCACCAATACTCTCCTGCAGAATTCCTTAGAAGAGGGTAAAATGGGAGGACAAAGCGGAAAAAATTGACAACAAACATAAACAACATCATTTTCTGCCTTTTTCTTCACTACAACTTATTGTCAAGGCACATTATTTCATGACAATATCACCAGAAGGTAATATATCCTTAAAATCATCTACATTATTATCTTTATCCACTGCTAAAAAGAGACCAGTCATCATAACTCGTTTTCCTCTTGTAAAATGTAGCTCTGATCACAGAGGAGAGACCAGGAGAAAGTATTGGCTGAAATCACAACTCAACAGTAACCATAATAATACAGCATTTGAGATTGTACAATAATTGCCTAGATTAGTGACAGGATGGGATCATTTCCTACACAAAGTTCATACCAGTGCTCCCATTATAGTCGTTTTTACTGTCCTCTCTGCATGAGCTGCAATGGTATCCATTAAAATTGGTTACAGTGCTTTCAAAATAAGTTCCACCCATTAGAAAGAAAATAGTGGCAGAGAAAGGGTATAAAGTTCCCCAGAACTTCCAGAAATGAAGGTCAAAGCTAGGTGGGGGTCACAGAGATGCATTTGTTTTCAAGTTATTGCCCTTTCCCCAGAAAGGCAGATATATTAATTCAAGTGACAACGATTTATCCGTAAAAGAAAACCAAAAGGTTTCATAACCTCCTCAAACATTATTCATTATATAAATTTCATTCACCTTGAATCCAGGAGAACGAGTCAACTGGCCTTCCAAATAGAAAAGAGGTTTATGACCCCAAAACTCTCAAAAAATATTGGTAAGACAAAAGATCTATTCACAGATGTACTTTCAGTTTTTAAACTATTTACAACCAATTTACAAGCAGCATGAAAACAGAATTTAAATGCTAAAGTACCAGATGTTATGTAAAAGTGGATCATTATTTAAATTACCACTTTTGTACACTGATAGTTAACTTTTTTCCTAGTATGATCCTTAGCAAAATTACTCAGCTTTCAGATCAAGACATCAAATGCCATTTACAGAATCACTCCATACTGACTTAGTTAATGAAGGCTTTGATTAAAAACATAATATACAAGTGCTACTCCCTAAAAGTGAGAAATACACTTTTTAATTAATTTTTGGTATGTAATGTGAGCCACAAGCTTTAAAATATGCCATGATCCTTAATAGAAATATAAAAATAAGGAGAAATTCATAAACAACAATTCAAAATTAAGTATCGAGAGCATGTGTTAATTAGTTATCCATGGTAACAAAAGCAAAACATTCATACCTGCACCTGGAATGATTGCCAACTTTGTTTCAACTAGGCCCATTTTAGCAGAAGAGGCTAAAATACAGAATGTAAATGAGTTTTTACTATCATCTATAGGAAAAAAACTTTGCAGAACATGTAATAATGACCTACAAGATTGGTACTTTATCACATTTCCTTCATAAAGAACAATCACTTAAAAAACATTCGTTTATAAAATCTTTAAATAGATTTACTTGATCTGCCTTTAGTAAAAGATCCAACTACTCCCATCAAGGCAAGTTCTGTACCTTGTTAACTTTCACATAGCAAGTAAGCAATTACAGTGAGTAACAGAGACTTATTTCCAAAATTTAAAATACTGAAAGAAAAAGACTGTTACGATTTAACTTCTTAAAATGGACTAGAATTCTATATCTGATTATTATGAATTCTCTAAGGGTCAAACAGCTTTATGTACCCTAAGTTACTGGCAACTATTCAAAACCAAGTTTCCACTTACTGTCCAACAAATGGCTTTACCGTTCTGACAGCTGGATAGGTCAAAGCTCCTCTTTTCAAGTGCTGTTGTTACTTTTCTTTTATAACAGCTTAACTGCTTGTGTAATAGCACTCTCACTAACAACTTTTTTTTTTCCCCTGTAACCTGCTTAAATAAAATCAAATCTCCATCTAGAACACTTCAAATACAGAAGAGAAGGATACCTTAATTACTAAATAAAATACCAAAACAACTACATAAGCCTTTCGGCAATACTGATAAAATGAGGGTCATAAGAATAAAATGAAACATGTAACAAAACCAATCGAGCTATCAGTGGTAAGCTGTTTGAAATTCAACATTAGCAAGCACTTAGGAAGGTTTCTGCTAAAACTCTTTAAAATAATGGGTTCCAAACAACATCAAGTACCAAATAAGATTTATAAGAGCATTGCCAAAACAAGATTAGTCAAGCCATCTGCAACACTAGTAATCCCATATTCTATAAACAGAATTCAGACCTACCTGCCACTCTTATATCACAGGCTAATGCAAGTTCTAGGCCACCACCTAATGCAGTTCCATCTATTGCAGCAATAGTAGGTACAGGCAGATTAGCTGAAAAAGAAAGTACCAATTAACACTGGCCTTACAAAGAATATCTCTGAAACACCATTTCATTACATTTTGTTCAAAGTACAGTCATGCTACAGGAAAAAAGTTTCATAAAACAAAGTGGGTCTAAAAACTGATTGCTCAGCAAACACTTTGGCAAAAAAAAATTACCTTCTAATCACTCTGTGGCTGAATGGGTTTGAAAGCCTTTTTCTCTAGCTGCTGCTCACTTTCGACAAGAATCTGAATAGTAAACTCCAAAAACATACATAGCAGAGCTAGGCAAACAATAAAACAAGTCTACTTAGAAAAGGCACATACAGAAACAGTCCCAGCTGAAATACAGATGTCTTATCATGTGATGCTAGCATTGCTGGAAGCATTCTGTGTTTTAATATTCCCAGATGTGTTGTGGCCATCACTATTGCCCCTTTCCTCCTGTGAAGCAGCAGCTAACAGCTTAATGGAATGTGGGAAAGTTTTCAGTCTGATAAACAGATCAACATGTCGCCAGTAGACAAAACAGGCAGCAGGGCTCCAGAAGCCTCTGTGACCATGGCATGGTTTGTATTTAATTTATCATCAGTGTTCTGACACAGGGAAGTCATTTAAACATTCCGCTTAAAATACTACTCCTCACTTCCAACAAGTTCAAGTCCTCTTTCCTCTTCATCACAAACTCAAAGAGGTTTGATGAAAAATGTATTTTTTACGTGAGAAATAAACTTATAAATTACAGCTTTAATTGTATTTTACATAACATTTCCCACAACCTATCAATAATTTTAAACTATACCCAAACAATATTTGAGCAGTACATTTTTGCTACCAAAGTTTCAAAGATAGTCAAAAGTAATTCATTAGCTGAACACTTGGGTATACAGCTTGTTGAAATGTTAAACTTGCTCTTGACAGCAATAGTTTTTTCTGCAGATGTTAAAAAAGTATTTTCTTTGTTTTAATGTTTCAGCGTCTTAGTTGGAAATTGAAAAAGAAAAAAATCTGCTGCCAAAATATAAACGAAAATTAGGTGTGAGAGAATGTTCTCTCCTTTTAATAGAAAGGTAATGTGATTAAAAATGATTAATTTAACATATGAATTACAAATAATACTTCTTTTCTTTCGTGAACTAGTTAGTTTAAATTTAGAAGTTGTGCTACCTATCTTAACTTCTTCCTTTCTGATAGATACACTTAAGGTAACTTCATTTTTTTAAAAAAATCAATTAAATGTTTATGTATAGCAGCATGAATAAATCTGTATATAAACAGGTAGTCTCTCACTGGGTAACAAAACAAAATATCAAATTAAATGAAAGGCTATTTTTAGCCACAAATCAATGTCCTTTTATGATTAACAACTAATGAAAATCCAATTGTCTTTAAGAAAAGAAGAAAAATTTACCAATGCTTTTCAAGCTCAGATGCTTTAAATCAAAGTCCCTTGGTTGCTGGTTTAGATCATGATTGAAAGTGATTATCTGAACCAACTCCAATGTCAAGAGACTACTGATTACTGTCTGCAACATAAAGCAATTGCAGTCACTTAAAAGAGTGTAAGGTATCCATTATATTTGCCATCTACCACAGAAGGCATACGAGACAGAGCAAGAGGAGTAAAATCTGCTCTTTCTCTCTTTACTTTTTCTTAGTTATATGGCAGCAAGAACAGGAGGCAACTTTCATTTCCAGCAGGGTCAGGTTGCTGATCGAAACCCATAACTATGTCACCATAACCAATTTGCCAAACAGTCTTGCAATCCCAGTTCAAGGCTGATACAGCTAGCATTTCTCTTAAAGGAATCTGCCTTTGCCAGAGGTAAATAAAAATAATTTGCCTGAACACAAAGGCATGGTCATTATTAACTGTAGTTTCCAGCAGTTACTGCCTGTGTGTATGTTCCATTTCTCAGAGACTACAAAACAGTCTCTGTAGCATTATTGACACAACTTTTGCAGTACTCACAGTAATGTGTGGTACGGTTGACATGCTGGAGGGAAGGGATGCCCCATCCAGAGGGACTTGGATAGGCTTGAGAAGTGGACCNCCTCAGAGTGGCCTTCCAGTACTTCAATGGGGTCTATAGGAAATATGGGGAGGGACTCTTCATCAGGGAGTGTAGTGATAGCACAAGGGGTAATGGTTTTAAACCGTAAGAGGGTAGATTTAGATTAGATCTCAGGAAGAAATTTTTCACTCTGAGGGTGATGAGACACTGGATTGCCCAGAGAACTTGTGGGGGCCCCATCCCTCAAAGTTTCCAAGGCCAGGTTGGATGGGGCTTTGAGTAACCTTGTCTAGTGGAAGGTGTCCCTGCCCATGGCAGGGGGGTTGGAACTAGATGATCTTTAAGGTCCCTTGCAACCCAAACCATTCTACGATTCTATGAAGAATGCATAAATAAATACAGAAAAAACAAAATGGCAACAATTTATACATGAAAGTAGTTTTGCCTGTATGAAACATTACATCCAGTAGATTTTGCGTAATAGGCAATAAACACATTCTTTTCACAGTTTCTAAGAGCTCAAAGGACGACCTATCACTATTACTAGTCCCTTACTGAGAGTTCCTGAAATGGGCAGAGGAATTATAATTTGGTTACCCAGAATTCCAGAATTTGTGATTTGTGTTCCTGGTCAACCTACATCAACTTGTCCAGACTGATTAACTTAAAATATGACACCTTGAAAAAAAGAGTTACTAATTTAGAATGTATCAAATCCAAAGAGACTGACCTCCTAAGAGTGGCTTCCTTGCTTGCTAAGCAAATTTATACCTGTAGTATTTTCTGTTAGCAACTGCATCACATATTCGTACAAAAAGGAGAACTTTCTTGAGCTAGGCACAAAATTTTTAGATCTAGGCCGTTCATGTGCCAATGAGCTTTCTATGAGAACCATGTATTTGTAGCTTGACAGCAGTTTCAAACAATCAACCTGAAGAACACCTGTAGTATTCCTTCCTAAAACTCGGATACAGGAACCATCATTAAAGAACTGGAAGTCCATCAGACTTAGAAGTCAGTTTCTCTTAAAGTAAAAGGTATGCACTGTTAATGCAGCAACAGTTGCAGTTCATGATTCCCATGAATCAGAAAACGCCATAGAAGCCCATCCAATCCCTAACAATGTACAAATTGTATATGGTCCCTTAAAAACTTCTGGTTTTGAAGTACTCTTTTACAGACTAGGACAAGTATTTTCACTGCAACTAACCCCAGCAGTCAGAATTGGGTATTTAGGAACATTCAAATGAAGGCCCAATTTAAAGCATGCCTTTTCAAGCATTTGATATAAAACACTAAAATGAACGATAGTCATCTTAACTCTCACCGCTATTCCTCTGTTGTCCTCCCATACCTGGACAATGTCGAAAAAAGTCCTTATTGTTCATCTCTCTTGTTACTTCAGTGATCTCTGGCAATCAATCTTCAGAAAACAGTTATTCAGATGTAAATCAGAACCTGGTCACTACCTCCAGCACCTACTGAACCAGATTCATAAGCCTGACTTGTCTTTAATTATCAACAGACAGTCAACAGTCTAAGAAGAATTCCTGTTTCCCAGTACTGCCTGAAAAGAAAGTAGTGAGAGTACTCTTCTCAAAAACTCTGAGTCTCCAACTAAGATAGAAGTAGCAAGAGGACTGAAATTTACATGACAGCACAAATGAGTTCCCACAGAATGGAGAAATAGATTGTCCAAGCTATTTATTCCACATGTGCATTTCTGATTATTTTACAAATAATGTTGATTAGTACATAGCTTACTAGGACAAATAACTTCAGGTGGCATTTCTAGCAGCTCATTTTTCCTTTTGAATAATGGATTCCATAAAAGGTAAAGCAAGGAGGATGAACTGTCTAAAATATCCTGCATACTGTATTACATGGATTACTGCAGGAAAGTACGCTATAAATTGAAGGATATATAAAAAGTTCCACAATTCATTATCTAACTCAAGCAGATTAAGAAACTGTGGCAAGTGTCTGCCTACATATGCCTGCAGCATGTGAGAAACCTTTACATCACAGAATGGCTAAGGCTGGAAGAGACCTCTGGAGGTCACCCTGTCCAACCCCCCTCCCTCCTCAAGCAGTGTCACTTGCAGCAAGCAGCTCGAGCTCATGTCCAGATGGCTTTTGAAGATCTCCAAGGAGGAGGAAGACTCCACAACCTCCTTGGGCAACCTGTGCCAGTGCTCGGTCACTCTCACAGTAAATAAGTGTTTCCTGATGTTCAGGAGGAACCTCTCATGTTCCAGTTTGTGCCCATTGTCTCTTGTCCTGTCACTGAGCACCAATGGAAAGAATCTAGTTTCATCTTCTTAACAGTCTCCCCTTTAGGTATTTATATACATTGATGAGATCACCTCCTGATCCTTCTCTTCTGAAGGCTGACCAGTCCCAGCTTGCTCAGCCTTAACTCATAGGAGAGATCCTCCAGTCCATTCATCATCTTCATGGCCCTTCGCTGGACTCTCGAGTAGGTCTATCTCTCTTGTACTGGGGAGCCCAGAACTGGGCAGAGTACTCCACCAGTGGCCTCACCAGTGCTGAGGAGAGGAGAAGGATCACCTC
>VYXH01001034.1:24260-61014 GCA_013397275.1 Burhinus bistriatus | reverse complement strand
ATTGTTACCTTTTTAAGATCATAATTTTGTTGTTGGTTTTCCTGAACGTGCTGAAGGGGTGGTCGCTCTTAAGTCGCTCTTAAGTCACTCTTTTTTCTCTCTCTCTCTCTTGCCTCCCTTTGGGAGCGGAGCAAGAGAGAGCGAGCCAATCTGGCCCAAACCACAACAACTTCAAAGACAAGACATTAATTCAAAAACACAAGTATCTCCATGAAGTAGCTAATCAAAGACTCATTCTTCAGCAGTCTGTCACTTACCTGAAAAAACATACTGGTTTCATAGAATTACAGAATGGTTAGAGTTGGAAGGGACCTTAAAGATCATCTAGTTCCAACCCTCCTGCCCTGGGCAGGGACACCTACCACTAGACCTGGCTGCTCAATGCCCCATCCAACCTGGCTTTAAATCGTTTCCATTCATAACATTCTGCCAAACCAAGATCTGACCCATCTAAAGCATCTAAAAACATTCCCTGAGAAACAACTTATTCCTCAGAGTTTTGTGCCAAAATTTCAAGTAACAAAATACGTTGCATATATAAATCAATTGTATAAAATTAATTGCTTCCAACTTGGTACACTTGACTTCTCTTTTTGACAAAACATATCGGCAATGTCCTGTAGAAAAAAAGATTATATTAAAACTGATCAGCAGAGATGTAGAAATGAAATGATTTGATGGTGAATTCATAAGGTAAAATTTAGAGAAATTACAATTCTTAGAAAATAGTACAAGTCAATTAAAATCCCAAACTATTAACAGGTTTTAATACATCAGAACAAGTGCATATTAAACAAAATTTTGTAGGGCCTCAGTAGCTAACTTTTTATGAAGAGCTGAAGATTAACATGTTTCTAAAATGTATTAAAGACCGTATTAATTACACCAACCACAAGAATGCAACAGTAAAAATTAAATTCTAAAGTACTTGGATGTCAAAGAACAATCTATTCTTTATGAAAACAGCAGGGCAAATCACCTCCATTTCAGTTCGCATTTAGCTATTCCTAGTGTTCTAAAAAAAAGTCCAATTTGATTATGAACATTTTAAAAGAAGTAATGCACCATGACGAGTACTTAAGAATATAAATAGTTGTGGATATCTTACTACCTGTCAAGAATTAACCATGCACACTTATGTCACTCCTCTGATCTAACCCTTCTCAGGTTACAGTTAAAATAATATTGTTCAAAGCAGAGGCTACATACCCATTTCATTTATAGTTGTTCTTGCTTTTGAGACAAATGAACTAACTTCACTTGAGTGCATTTTTGCTCTTTCTTTAAGGTCAGCACCTGTAAGTGACATTTCACATACATGTTAACAAGCTGCATATAGTACTGTAAATACATTTTCAAAAGTAAAATATTCCTGTATTCCAAAAAATTTAAGTCTACTTTGAGACATGGACAGTTCAAATTGGCCACATTCATTTTCCACAGATTTCAAGGAAAACATGGACTGTTTTTCAAGGAAAAGATCCAAAACAACACCACCAAAAAAAAAAAAATCAAATTACCCACCACCAGATTTTCCCTAAGTGTATTCTTCCCAGTGACTTTTCTTCTTCTCATGTTAAAACAGTTTATGAATAATAGCATTTATGCTAACATTTCATCTGACATTTACTTTTATTTTCTCAACTGTGTCACAAAGTCTGATAAGTATGTGATTTTCATACTGTGCTCTTGTTATTCTTTTATTGGTAATCATAAAATAGCTAGGGTACATGTTTTTACATTAACAGATTGTATTTATCTCAAAAAAAATTCGACAGTGGACCTAGTACCATTTTTCAACTCATTTTACCGATATGTATTTTTGAATAAGTTACATACCATATTTTTTGTTCTTCCAAAAATGCTAAAACTTTTAATGTTTAATCTATTTCTTCATGAATATATGTAAAATAATTCTGTTTAAAAAGTACACTGTAACTAGAGATGGTTACAAAAATATGTTTTTAAAAATTCACTGATATACAAACACAACATTTTCTTTCATGAATGTGTAAAGAAAAAGAGAAACAGACAGTAATATTGTTGTTAATAATAATAGCTAAATACAGATTAAGACAGGAAGTCCATCCTTCTTATAGAGGAAGAATACATGAAAAAGACAAAATCTGCTTATACATATTTATTCTCCAAAAAAGTGCAACATACCTACTGCAACTTATTGCGTATTTTTCCTATTTGGTAAAAATGAACCTATTAAGTTAGTCTCTTGGCATATATCTGAAACAGCTAAACAAGGCACAAAACCAAGGCGAAAACCAGTTTTGTTTCTCTGCCCTGACAATCAAAATACTGTCCATTCAGGAAAATGCATCGGCCTCAGATTAAGTTAAAATTGTAACTCTGAATTTTAAATTAAGCAGTCATACCTTTCTGGACTTAACTCATTCTAGATGCTCTTGACCCTCTTCATCAAACATAGTTTTAGACATACTTTTGTGGACAGCATTAGCTGAAATTCGTAACTTTTGCCCAGCTCTGTGAAAATCAGTATCTCAATCTGACATTTGCTGATAAACATCCAGTCATTGTTTTAAGGTAACACGCCTAATAAAGCAGCTCTACAACTCCCCTTTTACTTCCATAATAGCAAAGCTCCTCACTTCACTAAGACTTTTGTTCTCCTTCTATGCATGTCAATATAAAAACAATGAAGCATCAGTCCTGACTGCATTTGCATGTTTCCCGCTAAATAATGTAAAGTTTAATTTACACTATCAGACACCTTGCCAAAAGCTTCCAAACAACCTCCTAGGACGTGCCCCAGCTGAAGACAGTATGAGAGGCCAGTTGAGCAGGCAGTATAAAACAGGAATTACTGTGGTCAAGTCTGCACTGCAGCAAAATTGCAATTGCTACCTTCGTAATTCACAATCAATGCATACGGAAATCATGCCAGGAACCTGAAAAGCAAACACAATTTGCATCCATAACTCAGAATAGAACTCTAAATCATATAAAATGTCAAGCAACTTTCACAAAAACATTTATGTATAGCGTTCTGTAGCCTTCTACAATGAGGTCACAGTGTTGGTGGATAACGGGAGAGCAACAGATGTCATCTACCTGGACTTGTGCAAGGCATTTGACGCTGTCCCACATGACATCCTGGTCTCCAAATTGGAGAGACATGGATTTGATGGATGGACCACTGGGTGGATAAGGAACTGGCTGGATGGTCACACTCAAAGAGTTGCAGTCAACGGCTCAATGTCCAACTGGTGTGCAGTGACAAGTGGTGTTCCTTAGAGGTCGGATTGAGTGCACCTCAGCAAGTTTGCTGACGACACCCAGCTGTGTGGCACAGTCGACACACTGCTGGAGGGAAGGGATGCCCATCCAGAGGGACCTGGACAGGCTTGAGAGGTGGGCCTGTGCAAACCTCATGAAGTTCAGCAAGGCCAAGTGCAAGGTCCTGCACTTGGGTGCAGGGTCAGGGCAATCCCATGCACAAATACAGGCTGGGCAGAGAATGGATTAAGAGTAGCCCTGAGGAGAAGGACTTGGAGGTGTTGGTAGATGAGAAGCTCAACGTGAGCCAGTAACGTGCGCTTGCAACTCAGAAAGCCAGCTGCATCCTGGGCTGCATCAAAAGAAGCGTGGCCAGCACATTAAGGGAGGCAATTCTCCCCCTCTACTCCGCTCTGGTGAGACCCCACATGGAAAACTGTGTCCAGCTTTGGAGTTCTCAGCACAGGAAGGACATGGACCTGTTGGAGCTGGTCCAGAGGAGGGCCATAAAGATGATCAGAGGGCTGGAGCTCCTCTGCTATGAGGACAGGCTGAGAGAGTTGGGGTTGTTCAGCCTGCAGAAGAGAAGGCTCCGGGCAGCCTTCCAGTATGTGAAAGGGGCCTACAACAAAGCTGGAGAGGGACTTTTTACAAGGGCATGTAGTGATAGGATGAGGGGTAATGGCTTCAAACTGGAAGAGGGTAGATTTAGATTAGATCTCAGGAAGAAATTCTTTACTGTGTGGGTGGTGAGGCACTGGAACAGGCTGCCCACGGAAGTTGTGGAGGCCCCATCCCTGGACGTGTTCAAGGCCAGGCTGGATGAGGCTTTGAGCAACGAGGTCTGGTGGGAGGTGTCCTTGCCCATGGCAGGGGGGTTGGAACTAGATGATCTTTAAGGACCCTTCCAACCTAAACCATTCTGATGCTAGATAAAAGGAGCTTTACAAAACTTGATGACAAAACCTGCTTTAAAAGTTATATCAGCAAGTGTCCAAATGAAAAAATATCACTTCTCTGATATCAGTTAATGCCTGAGTCTAGCTCCTACAACTCTGTGCAAATCATTGACTATGTAAGAACAACAACAAACTGTGTGCTTTATGAACACGAAAACTGCATGGCTGTGCAATCTGACTCAAAACTTCCACACACTGAAATCCTGCTCACCGGGATGCTCCTGAAAAGTATATAAAGATAACTTCAAAAGAGAGGCACTAAAACTAAAAAATACTTCTATTAATACTGTTAAGAAAATCTAGTGTCAAGACAAGCCTAAGGCAATTTTTAGGTTTTGACTTATTAAGATGCATTAAAAAATGGACTCAACCCCAAAAAACCCAACTCTTCTAAAACAAAAAATATGCAAACTGCAGGATTCTTCCTTCATTTAGAATATATGCTTCCTTGAAGATATTTACAGAAATCTATTAAACTTTCAACAAAAACTTTTGTACAAACGAACTAAAAGGTAGCTGCCAGTTTAAAACTAATGTTTTTGAGTACTGTAAAAAAATTTCTAGTACAATAGCTGATCTTAGTGCCTTAACCATCATCTGTAACCTTATATTTCCCTTTCAAATATTTCTCCCTCATAACTGTCAAGGAAAGAGAAAAGATTATTTTCCTGTTTCCTATTTTAGCCCTCCAAAGCATAATAATAGTAACTGAAGCTTTTTCAGAAAGAAGACTTTTCAGCAGAAACCATTCGCTGTTCTCCAACAGAACACGTGCCTTGGCATCATCTGGTTCACAGGAGATGGAACTGCCACCAACTTAATACTTTTGTTCAACCACTGATCAACGAATTCTCGAAGAATTCCTTGACCCATATAGCAGAGAACTATTCACGTGTTTCTTTGAAATCTGTTCTCAAGTCAGAAGTAGGAAAGGTTAAGTTTCTGAAGACAGCCATGAAGGAGAGTGCAGGTTCAACCAGAGACTTGTGCTCTCTCAGCTACTGAAATCGAAGAACCCTCCTCTCATCCCAAGTTTACTACTTTAAAGTAGCTGAAAATAGTATTTGCTCAACTGCTGAGAGCAACAAAGTAGCTAAGCTTTTCAAAGCTCAGAAACTCTCACAGAACTAACCTCTGCAACTTTCCCATGAGCCACAGCTGAAATCTGCAGACATGTTTGGCCTATCTGCTTCCCCACACCCACTCCCAACAGACTCCAGGGTCTGTACTGTTGGTCCGTGACTCCACACCACAGTGAACACAGGGCTCTCTAAGTCCTTCTGCCCAAAGATGTAAGAAAGGGGGAACCTGAGCTACCGGGGAGCTGAGGCAAACTAACTATTGCAGATTTGATTGTATACTGTAATTATGTCCCCACATCCACCCGGTTTGTACTAAAGCATGAATCATTGTTTTCTCTGTATTAGGCTTTCTGGTGTCTCAATGTTTTGTCCCACTAATTGATTCTCATCCGCTCACAAATGTAGCAAAAGCTAGTCAAAGCTAGCTGTGATTCTAGGGATCGTGCTCTGCAAGTCCCATCTCTGCTCCCAGCACTTCGCAAACTCCCTTTTAAAGATTATGCAGTGCCATTTTCAGATTACTAGCTGTTAGTAGAGGACAAAAGAGAAGTGCAACAGTGAAAGACTACGTTGACAATGCAATCAGCCACTTCCTCCTACAGCTACATTAGGATTAAGACAGGTACTCTCTACTTGTGAAGAAACTCTTCTTGAATCAACTGAATTCACAGAACCATCACTTCCAAATTTACAAAGTAAACCGGTAGGAGAGAACTTCCCTGCTAGACTTCCAATGAACAGTCTTGTTTGCAAAATACCAGTACAAACAGCAGTCTTTTGGAGGTCTGCTGAGCAGCAAGTACATAAACTGGTATTCACAGATCAACCCTCGAAATTACTGTGAGGAAGATGCATATGTTTTAAATATTACCTATACTTCTACTGAGGTTTGTCAATCCAAAATAAAATCTCTGTTGATTTTGATCCATCACTTTCTTTTTCCCCTCTCCAATACTGGAAAAACATAGAAAGGTTAGTCATTTTTTACCTTACTTCCCAATCAATTAATTCTCATTGTATGTTTTTAAACATTTGGCTACTCAACAGTTGGCTGTTGTACAGTCAGACTAGAGAGTTTTTGCAGCATGTGCCGGACTTGTATTTCACAATGATGCCAGAGAAAATGTTTATTTGAGAAAGCCAAGGGCAGTCCAGTCCAGCAAGATAGGCATATTGCTGTTATTCACCAGAATTTTTCCACCTACACTTCTATATGACAAGGATGGCTATTTCAATTAGAGAACACACCAAATGAAACCAAGTTTTACAGTGATTATTCTGACCCCATGCTTCTTGCCTTATTTGGATATTTTCACACACTTTCTAAACAGAATCTATATACTGTTGAGAACCTAAGTGATGTGTTTGAAAAATCTGTTCCAACATCTTTGTATAAGCCTCACTTTCCAAATACCATAAATGACTAGAAATATTCTTGTACAGTACTGTTCTATACCATGCTTTAACACGTACTTCCAAAACACACCACAAAAGCTGTAAACTACAGAGGCATAAAATTTTATACATGGTACTTAGAACTTTAACTGTACTCAGTAAATATTTTTATTAAAAAATAAGTCTTTAAGAAATCTGGCACACCAAAATTAAACAGTGAAGTTATTCTCCCAAGTGTGGAAAGGTGCCCTTTCTCTGAGAAAAGGAAAGGAAGTGACACACGCACAGGCATTTGAGGTAGAATAAACTATTAATTTCTTACCATAGCAATGTTATTCTGAGCTTGCCCTTTGATTTTGCGATATATAGGTTGACCAATTCTGTCAGCACACCAAAATTTCAATAAGGAAGTGACATCCCAGAGCATCAGAAGATACTCTTTTGCATACTCTGTCCAATTCCTCTGTATCTTGTTGGCCAGAACTAGAAACACTGAAAACCACAAAGCACAGAGGCACCACCTATAGTATGTTTAATAACCCAATGAAACAGGTTAAGGAATTTATGAAGGAAACTTCCACGCTTTCAATTAGGAGTACAAAACATGCACTGCCTCACCAACTAAAAGGTTAAGAACTGCTAGGTACTCACAGCTTATTCCCACACAAAGTAATTAGGCAGTCTGTGAATTAATATCCCTCCTTCTCCACACAGAAAAATAGACACTTAAGATGCTGAACTAAAATACTGAGGCAAATGGCCATCTTTGGCGTACACTATAGATTAACTTATAACTACAAAAAACCCACCCATTAGAGTACACGTAAGTATCTTTACTCAAAGGCAGATGTGTGCATCTCCTAGAGAAGTCACTGCAAGAAATCCAAGTTTAGCTGAAACCATTAGCAGAACCCCAATCAACTTTTATGAGGTTAGGAATACCCTAAAAGGGAGCTGTACATACATACTTGAGGACAACACCATAGCCAATTAAAGTGCAACTCAGAAAGATTTACCAACAATTTTTTCTCCAAATTCACAATAATTTCAGAAATAAAGCTTTTACATCCTGAAATCTATTCAGGACAACTTCATTCCCAGTTTTGAACGGAAACTGCAATACCTCATGAAACAAATATATTTATTTAGAGATAGTGTCAAGTCTAAGGCGAGCAAAACTTTAAGTACAATCAGTGTTTGTTAAATACATACACCACAGTAATAAATAAGTTATGAATATTATTCTGACAGATATATACTTCAAGTTAATATCCTTAAAAATCCTTTAAAAAACCCACAAAAGTATAACATAAATTTGATTATAATAATGTCACCATGTAGATCAATGATTTTTATTTTGCTTTCAGCTACCATTTTTCTGTGTGTAAAGCTATACACTTGACAAATCACAGTACAAAACAAACTCAACCACTACTGAAATCTCTTGCCTGTGTGAAAGAAAAAATGTCTTATGCTTTGCAGACAAAATACACATGCATTCCAGTAAGAATTCTGCTGTACCTCCCAGCCCAGTCAGAGCCAGGATACTCGGATCATCAATCTCTACCCACTAGAGCTACTACTGACTGCATTCTTGAAATAAAATTAGTCCAGTCTGATCAATTAAGAACAGACAGAATGCGTCATAAATGTAAATTAACTATTCTGGACCATCTTTCACACAGTAACAAAAAAGATTATCATCTGTTTGGTAGAACAACAGAAAAGTCTAGACTGGAAGAAATCTCTGGAGATCACCTGGTCCAACCTTCTGTCAAATGCACAACCCTCAACTAGGTTATCCAACGTCCTTTCAAGTCTTCAATACTGCTGGCAAGGGAGATTCCACCACTTCTCTGGGAAAACCATTTAATTCTTCAATAATCTTCTCACAATGAAGTATTCATTTTATCTGGAAGGAACTCTCCTAAAGCAACTTGTACCCACTGCCTCTTCTGTCACTGTATACATCCTTGCAAATAGAGTACTTTTCTCTGTATCTACTGGGCACAGAAAGATCAATTATCTTTCCCTCCTCAGGAATGTCCAACCCTCTAATCACCTTCTGCTGGCCTACTAAGTGCTGAGTAGAATAAGCACATGCCTTGATCTGCTGACGGTTTTCTTCCTGATGCAGTCCAGGACACTGGTTGCCTTCTTTACTGCCACGGTACACTGCTAGCTCATGTTAAGCTTACTGTCCCCCAGAACTCCTGGGTCCTTTGCAGCAGAGCTATATCCCAGCCAGTCAGTCCCCAGACTGTTCTGCCACTTAAGATTATTCCATTCCAGGTGCAGGACTTCGTATTTATCTCATGCAATTCTTGTTGGCCCAATTTTCAAGCCTGTCAAGCTCTCTCTGAATAGTGGTTCCTTCTTCCCACATACATACTTCTCCTTCCACTTTGACGTCATCTGCAAACTCAGTGAGAGTTCAATCCTACCATTAGCACATTTACAAAGATACTGAGTAGTACTACCAGACCCAGCATCAGCCCTCAAGGAACTCCACTTGTGACCAGCTGACAGATTGACTTTAAGCCATTAACATTACATCATCCTTGGATCTTGGCAGGTGAGCCACTTTTCACAGCCTGTATGTCCAGACTGTATCTTACCAACTTGTCTACAGGGATGCTAGGGGAGAACATGTCAAATCCCCTGTTAAAGTCAAGGTAGATAGCATCCATAACTCTTGTCTCATCCACTGGGCAAGTGGTTTTATCACAGAATGCAATGAGGTCGGTCAAGCACAATTTACCCTCAGTAAATCTGAGTGGGGTTTTCCCAGCCACTTTCTTGTCTTTCATGTGCCTGGAAATAACTCCCACAAACACTTTTTCCATAACTTCCCCAGAGACTGAAGTGAGACTTGACTGGTCTGTAGTTTCCCAAATTTTCCTTTTTGCAGATAGGTGTAATATTTGCCCTTTTCCAGTTGTTTAGGTCTTCAATGACCTTTCAAATATGATGGACGGTGGCTCTGCAGTGCACCAACTAAGACACATTCCATGACATCCTGTTCACATGTATGTGTCCAGCTGGTACAGACAGACCTTAACTCAGTCCTCCTCTACTGTCAGTGGCTTGCTGTTTACTTTGCTGTCACTTCTTGGCACAGGGACTTGGGAGCTGACCTTTCCCAGGCAAAGAGAAAATGGAGTACTTCTGTCCTTTTGGTGTCATTCATAACTAAGCTGCCAGTCCCATGAAGCAATGGACCTACATTTTCCTTCAAGTTCTGCTTGGTACTAACATACCTACAGGAGTTTATCTTGTTACTCTTGACACTTTTTGCTAGTTCAACCTCCAGCTGAGCTTCTTCCATGCTAAACATATCTCTGTATACTTGAGCAATATTTCTGTATTACTCTTTAGGAGTTTGTCCCATTTTCCAAGGGTAAGATGAATAAATAACTCCTCCAAAAATACATAATGAATATTTGAGAGATTAAAAGACAGGAAGAAAGCTTTTTTTTTTTTTTTTAAGAATAAAAAGGAATATTCAAATCTAAATGTTTAAAGCTACAGAACACACAAAATAAACTTATAATGTACTGAATATGCTCCACTATATTCCTAAATATTTTCAGGACCTTATATTCACATTGACTCTATCAATACTTATAACACAGTTACTAATTCAGAACATTAAGAAATAAAACACCATTTCATCAAGAATCATTGTTTTTAGTTATGAGGTATGAGAGATCTGAAAGTTAAGGATAAAGAGAAAGGGAAAAAATATTACTGAAATACCTACTAAACAAAGAACTGCTAACAATTTGCTCATGAGGATCAGCTTTTATGAGTACTACTGAACAGAAAGATCTTACTCACAAAGCAGTCCAACTTACTGTCTTTTCTGTCCTCTGAGATTTCATATTTTAAACTTTAAATCAAACGTGCATGTAACAGGTAAAATTTAAATTAAAAGATCATTACCTCAAAGATTAATCTCTACGAGAATAAGTATTGTTGGCAAAATATGGCTTTGCATAACACTTTTTTTTTGTTTTCTTACTCCTTAAGGATAGATAAAAATCCAAGATACATACTAACTTTGCATATGCTGTTGAGTACCTCAAAACTTTCCATTGAGGAAGGAATCCCAGGACATTTAGTCTCAGTCTCCACCCAGTTTTATACAAACTCTCACATCTTCTCATATTCAATTTTTTTCTTGATATTTATTTTTTAATTTGAAATTTAACAGACATCACCACCACTTTCACGTGGCAAGTATCACTTGGATCTCTACATTTTAGTGCATTTCATACTGGAATTTTAAAAATAAATAAATAAAAAAAACCCTGCAATTCAGTGATTTAAACAAATCAGGTAGAAAACAAAAACCACAATAGTAAAGAAGTCAGTAACATATCATAAAAAAAATCAGCAAGTGCTGAAAATCTCATATAAAAGCAAATGGAGAACTCGAAAAGTTATATGTAAGTATTCAGAACTCAATTTTTCAGATGCACAAAATTCTTAAAGTCAGCACACTTATAAAGATCCAGAATGATTTGAAATTAGTATAAGTAAGAGTACATATGCTCATGATCATTAGGAAGAAATTTTAGTATGTTATGTACGAGGAACCAAAAAAGCAAACCCAGTACATTACCATGGGACCCAGTCTTAAGAGTGAATTAATATACTTAAAAGCTGGCTCTGAAGCCCCAAAGAGCTACAAACAAGCAGTCAGTAGCTGAAAACACACACCTTGGCCCTACGCCTATCTCACTGGGTTGTCTCTCAGTCTTGTACTGTTACACAAACATATTAAGGAGGTTATTATACATTTTTCATAACTGCCTGTTAAATAACATTTCATCTAAGAAACTGGTTCACAACATATGGTTATCACAAGGTCTTTAAAGCAGCAGACTTCATAATTCACCTTTCATAACTTAAGACTAACCACCTACTTTCTCTAGTAATCATTTGCTTTATTGACAGCAACCATGAATCCTGTTGTACACTGGTACGGACAGAAATATTTGCACACACCACCTGAACTGAGTACAAAGAAAAATGCGTTTACATGTAACTTTGACAAAAAGCAAGGTGTATTCTAAATTTCAAAACAATATGAGGAGGATGTTGGCTGCAGTCATTTTAGTCACGGCAAAACTAGTTTGGTGTGAAGGATGCTATGTATTTTTCCTAAACCAGGAAGTAATTTAAATTAATAAAATTATTTATTTTTTTATGCAGGACTTTATATTCCTGAAGTTCTCTAAACATGGCTATATGATTTTTAAGTCAAAACTGATACTGATATTCTTCCATACAGGATTTGCTGTCATAATTTATTACCACAACTTGGATAGTTGCCCTTTTTGCATATATCCCCCGTGTCACAGAAAAGTTCCTGAGAATCATCAAACTGTGAAGAACAAACAGAATGTCTGCAATCCCTGTATATTTGAGCTTTTGGCAGGATGCCAGTCTTGAGCATTCCCTCTGGTAAGATGGCAGTCTGGTAAGATAGCTCCACTGCTAAAGGTTATGTCATATCTTGCAATAATTTACACTCAAATCAGCATATTTAAAGCACTAACTGCTAAATCAGTTCCCATAAATGAGACATTTCAAAAAGTACAGCTTTTGGAGTTTTTTAATTTTTCTCTTTTTTTTAAGCTTTTGAATCCTAAGCCTTTCTTCAAGGCCAAGGTGCTAATTTAGACAGGTTTCCTCCTCAAATCCAGGAATCCTGAATATAAACAACCCTAAATTTATATACAGAAGTTCTACAATCCTTTTTCAATGCCTATGCAAATTCAAACCAGATATAGATTAAAGTCAGCTGGCTCTTTTTCCAACCTGTCTGTCCAGCTCTAAGTTTAGAAGCACCTGAAAATATTCCTCCTGTTAACCTTTTCTGCCACAAATAAGGCCTTTCCTGGATTCATCTTCACTTGCAGAAGGGGGAAAAAAAAGAATCATTATAAGGATCCTAATCTCACCTCTTAAAAACAAAGCCACTTTTTTCCCAAACACCAACCAGTTTTCTTTGTGACACTTGCATCATCCAACAATTGCCTCAGTCACTCCCTAGTCCCTAGTATCCACTTACGGATATTGTGCAACTATCACAACAATGCTTCCCGCAGTTTCCTCCATGACACATGAAAGAGACCAGTGCTGTTGGAAAGGTACAAGAACAGGACAGTTACCTGTTTCCAAACAGTAAGTTAAGACAATGTTAACTTTGATTCTGTGCTATGCCTCACTTCTAGTGACCTCTGTCGGGCTAACAGATCAGGACTAGCAGAAGACAGGCATGGAGGCTGCATCATCCTTGATTCTCAGATAGATACGCAATCAGTGGAGAAGATCCAGGAGGAAAAGACAGTGGTGGCAGCAATGAAGGCCTAGTAAGTGGCTAGGAACCACAAATACAGACCTCTAGAGTGATCAAATCATGACAAACCTGTTTGTCCCAATCTTCAAATAATCCCTCATACAACGAGTTTACACCTTATATCACAGTAATGTTAAATATCAGCACTGAATAAAAAGCAATATATGTTGCAATTATTTTTCAATAGAGAGCTTTTTTTTTTACTAAAAAAAGAGAAAAGTAAAACTATTTCCTACATCACTTGTATTTCTATGTTATTTCCACAATAAGCATTACAGAAGTACTTCTTTAATCCAGTCATTCTGGTAGTCTGAATACCCAACTTCCTCAAACTACTTTTCATTTTTCAAATTCAGCCTTCACTAAGAGAACTCCTATATCATGCCTATGAGATGTGTGCTTACTTTCTGGTAATGAAACATAACCGAATTCTTATACAGAATAACATAGTTCAAATTAGACAACCATAAAAGCTGCATTTTTTACCCTACTATTTAACTGCAAACTAATGGTGGAATCATTAATTATGATTCCTATTTATTCTACACCTTCCATAAGAAAACTCTCTGAAGACATCAGCATCAGAGTTCTTGGGTTTTAAACAAAGAACCAGAATTAATTTACTTAACACAGTAAGAATGTGTGGATACTTTAACAACACTACTACTGAAAAAAATACCATTAATGTAACACTACATCTCATGAGTTTGCTAATATCTAATCCCTATAATGACAAGTGACACACAGTTTTCTATCTTCTGATGAATAAGCAGGCTTTCCTAAAATGTGCTAGTGGGGACATTCTTCATCTTCCTTCTTTAACCTTAAATGAATAGTGATATTAAGACTGAACATTCTTAGTAAATAATACTAAGCCTTTCAACTCAAAGAAATATGAACACACCCGAAATTTTGAGCAACCTGCTGTTTGTTCCACTTTGATTTCTAGTAAATTAAGTAATGAGAAAAAAATAGACATCTTTCATTGCACTATTACAGATGACTGACTCAAATCTTTTGCATATACCATATATCTGACCACTGCACACTTTTTTTTTTAACATTAAAAGGAATTGATACTGCTGGGTTTACCTATTTTGATTAGTAATAATTACAAAAATAGTTAACTAACACTACAGTCAGTTCTACGAGCTGTAAATATAAAAGGAGGAAGTGTGTTATGTGGTGAAAAAGAGAAAGTCAGAATCTCTTCTAAAGAAGTCCTGAAGTCAGTATTCAGGCATAAATCCTATTAAACAAAGGAGGAGTTCTTCCTGAGAAAAACCACAATTTGAACTGTTATATTACCTGAACGTAAATGAAGGCATGGGTGAACGCCATTTTCTTCTTTTTCATTACCGTCCATCCCATCCTTTGATTTGAAAGGCAACACCCAGCAACTCTACCTGCCCTTTTTTTTTTTTTTTTTTTTCACCCTGCAAAGATCAGTATTAGTCATATTGGTATATTAGGTGGAAATTTCCAGCAGGTCAAGATTCAATGACACTGGATTCTGCGCAGCTATGCAGCAGGTGACACTTCCAGTGGAACATTTTAAAAAGCAGGTAAGTAATACACGTAGGATATGAAAATAAACACACCTTGTAAAGAATATCTGTAACAATAATCATGACTTGTTGCCTCCCAATTATAAGATGATCATTCTCTTCATACAGCAGACCACAAATAAAACCTGAGGAAAGATCTGAAGTAATGGCCTTAGAAAGATTAGATGAGGTGACTACTGAGTTTGACTGGGAACCTTTTCAAGCTACAGCAGGTGAGAAGAACAAGGATTTTTGTAGGAAAATTCAAATAGGAGAAGAAAAGCGTTCAAGGTTAAAGATACGGAGCTCAGCTTTGGCCACTTAAAAGTCTATTCAGAAAGCTTGTCTTGAACTCCAAAAAAAAAATTGCATTAAAATGGCTGGCATTCCTGCACAAACATCTCTGGCTCATATTAATACTGAGCCAGGACTCAAGGCCAAAGTCTTGCCATTCCACACAGTACTGTGTGAAAGTAAGGACTAGTATGCATTTCAGCCATGAGCAGGAACATCTCTTAATTATGCTTTGTTCACACAAAATCAGACAGGAAAACAGCAGCTGCAATTCTATTTCTCATAAGAACTAAGTTAAGCAGCTCACAAACAGTACTTCCCCTTATTCCCAGTGTCCCCAAAGGCTTCAAACTGACTCAGAAAAATAAGTGAAAATGCTTGTAGATAGCAGAATTTCTCATCCATTGAATATATTTTTAGCACCAATGTTGCAAACTCAATTCTCTTTTCTAAGGATTTGTTATTTTAAAATACTTCGGAGATATTTGATCCCTTCTATTTTTAACAGACTATCCAATAGACTTGTCAGTAAATTACTTCAGAGAAAGAAAGTAAAGGAAAGGAGATCCAACACTGGAATATTACCTGCCATCTGGAGGGGCTTAAAAATTATACAGATTGCTGGTATTTGAGCCCAGAGCTCAATCACCTAAAACCCGTGTCCATCCACATGCAGTCAGTAAGTTCCATTTGGTGACAGGAGCTCCACAAAGAAATGTTAAAATATCAACAAAAGACAATTTTAGACCTAAATTTCTTATATCCTATAAAACTCTGCTGCTTCACTACTAACAGAAACTACTGACATTAAGTTGGAAAATACTGAGGGACACTAGACAACCACATATCTGCACCTTTTTATCATTAAATAGGCTTTTGAGGACTGTATTTTGCCGAAACAGGCAGGATCTGACTAAGAGTCACAGTATTTCTTTTATTTATGTTCTAAATTTCTTTTGGTGTAAGACAATAAAAGAGTTGCCTGATCTGTATAAACAGAATCACACATATATTTCTATTTATTAAAATACACATGTAGGATCAGTACTCAAATAAGAAAAAAGTAAATATTTCACAAGGACAAAATGGTCTAAAGAGAAATTTCAGAATTTCTTAATTTTCATATTACCTATACTACTTTTACACAGGAAACCATTTCGAAAGGTACAAAGCAAATATCCACTGACTGCATATAAAAAACCTAAACTGCATACAAGATTCATACCATTTCACTATGGCCACGTCTCCACCTTTTCCTACATCACTGCACGAACATATTAAAACTGTGAATATATAACCAACTCCATGCTACATTTATGTGGATTCAGTTATTTTGTTCTCCTCTAGCTTTCAAGAGCTGCACATTCAATCTAGACACTGCAAAAAAATATCTTTTACTGAAGTAAACCTACAACAAAAACATCCTTAAAAGAAGCTAGTGAAAACAGCGGGCAAAGACGAGAAAAGAAAGTAAAATTTTTTAATTATTTGAAGTTTTGTTCATATTTGTGGCAATTAGCACACATACACATAGCTGGATTGTGTTTTATTCTACTCCATTTATAGAAGGAAGCAGATACGAAACTAACTGATGTAAACTGTCTTAAGATGAAAATACCATAGATTCAGATACATCTAAATACCTCTGCTATATGATCATTTTATTCTTTTCAAGATCAAGTGGAAAATAATTCTTTAACATGCAATAACTATTTTTGCCATGTGTTGTGCACATGTATTCTATTTCCAGTACACATTACCACCAAGCACATGAGATCAGATTATTTTTGCCAGCAGCTTTTCTCAACTACGGATATAAATGGCAAAGCAGGCTCAGTTCCCTCACCAATAAAGAAACCAGGTGCCACAGGCACTTAATACACCAGGTTAAAGGGTTAGTTAGCTCATAGTACACTGTGACAACCTACCTCAGAGAACTGTGAAGAAAACCAGCAGCCTTTCTTCACAAATCAAGATGTCAAATACCCACAGATGTGACATGAGTATTTCAAATGGACATGACTACTCAATTTGACTTAAAACTTATGGAAGAGATCTGGACCTTAGACACCACAGTGGAAAGCCAGAGGTACATAATAGAAGTTCAGAGGTACATAAGAGAAGTTACAAAGAATTAAGTTCCATTTAAGCACAAACACATTTACCAGTGGTGTCCTGGGTAGCAGAGGCCTAGCCAAAAGTTATCCTTATCAATTTAGTATTAACAGGGCTAATAGATAATCTATCTTTCTGTTAAAGAGATATTCACTTGGTTTTAGCCACTTTATAACCACACAGTTTTTAACCATTTTATATGGAGCAGAGAAGTGAGTGTAACTTCTGACAAAAAATTGATCCATATACATGCCCTGAAACCGCAGCAAAAGCTCTAGCCAACACCTGAAACAAAGCTTGCAGCTTTTGAGAAGATGTAGGACATTCTATGACAGACATGGAATTTACCCATAATAAAGATTTGATTGCTTTTTTTTAACCAGGATTTGAAGATGAGGAAAAGAGTGAAAATTACATGAACTAAAATAGCCACCTCCCATCATAACCATGTTAAAATGGGTCTAGTATCATGTTGGGAGCCAACCAAATTGCTCAACACCCCTACTGACCTGTTATCATCACCAAACTATTAACAATTTGGTATTACTAAAAGACAGAATTATGTCTAATAAAGTCTTGTGTGCAATAAATAAAATTCCATTTCAAATATGCAAAAGCTGTCTGGGAAATCTAAAATGTATTTATCTCAGAGATACACAAGCAGCTTTGAAAGCCAGATGAAGTTCCTGAACTGTCTTAATGCACGTTAGGATACTAACCCAGCTTTCAAGAGATCTGAAAAAAATAAATATCTTCACTCTTACATACAGAGAACTTTTTGTCCATCCCAAGATTTGAAATGAAAGACTTCAAGCAAAAGCACATGGCTGACGCAGACCTGTAAAACAGCCAAACAACACTTTGTAATTTAGGAATATATCTCAAACTGGTAATCTAATACCTAATACTCTAAGGCGCTGCAATTCCAGACTCCAGTAAAAAACTGCAACTGTCCACAGGTAAAGCAGTGAGAATAATAATCCCCATAAGGCACCTGTTAAAGTTTGTGCAAACTGCCAACCATGAAGGGCTAGAAGTACAGAAAGAATCTTTTTCCAAAACCTGTGTTTCTACCTGAATAGCGCTAAAGATACTTTTGGATGTGCTAAAAAGCACCTCCCTAAATACTGAGTTCTTAGGTAGACTTCACCATTGCACTCTGAAAATAGAATGGGAGAAAAGAATAACCCTCTAGGGCTGCAACAGCTGTTGGAACAAGCTTTAAGTGACTTCAAGCATCCCACTAGCAAAGTTAAAAAGGAGTATGGTAACATTATAGTAATGTTGGTATTCATTACCACACAGGACATTTTTGGAACTACCACAGCTAATGACTCAATATTTCATTGCTGTTGTCATACAAAACTATAGTTTTGCACAAGGTTTGACTCTGGTTGGCAGGTAAGCCCCTACCCATTTGCTTGTTCACTCCCCACCAGCAGAATGGAGAAGAGAAATGGAACGGCAAAAGCAAGGGAGGAAAAAACCCACCACCTTGTGGGTTGAGATAAAGGCAGTTTAATAAGTACAGGTGAAAAAAAAAAAAAAAAAAAAGAAGAAAACAAATGATGCAAAAGCAATCATCCACCACCAGCAGACCAATGCCTTGCCAGTCCCAAGCAAGGTCTACTTTGGAAAAACAACTCCCCAGTTTTACTGCTGTGTACAACGTTGTATGTTATGGAATATTCCCTTGCTTAATTCAAGTTAGCTGTGCCACCTGTGTCCCCTCCCAGCCTTCTGCCCACCCTCATCTTACTCACTGGCACAGTTAGAAGCAGAGGGGCCTTGATGCTGTGCAAGCACCATCAGTGACAGCTAAAACACTGGTGTCTTATCAATGCCGTTTTGGTCACCAATCTAAAACACAGCACCACAAGGGCTGCTATAAAGAAAATTAAATCCATCTCAGCCATGCTCAGCACAAGTTTTTAAGCAAAGATCACTAGTCCACTATGTTAGCACATAGGTCAACCACAGGTGAAACAATCCAAATAATTCAAAATACCTACAGAGAGCTACAGAAAGCTAATACATACAAGGATATCAGAGGATCCACTTGAACGGCCCTGTGACTTCAAAGAGCCAAAAGATATCAGTGAAGACTGCATAGATATACCTGTAGTTTTAGATTTTAAAATCCACAGTTATCTAGTTCTAATATACCTGCAGGAAACTACACAGCCTATACCTTGCTTAAAGGCGACAAATTACCCCATATTAAGGATTTTCCTCAAGAGGAGAATCTCAAGCATACTCAGAAGACTTTACTCACTTCCACGGAAACAAAGATTGTTCAGATACAGCATCCTCTCCATTAGTCTACCCTATCAAATGAAAGACTTGGGCAGCACTGAATCTTGCAGTCCTCAGACTTTGACACACACACAGACACATTGGAAGTGGTCTGGTGATGGTTATGCAAGTTTCCAGCTAAGTCTCTTTTACTATAGTCAAGTTCATCTGTGCATCTCTATATTACACACATAGGTAATTACAAAAGCTTCTTACATGGTGTCATGTACATCGATGGTCATCTAATTACAACTTTCAATAACACAGGATAGAAAAGGAAAAAAAAAAAAAAGTGTGATGCATTTAAGCGAGTAGCTGTACACAAAGTTCAGCAAAACTCCTAAGCAGTCCTAAGTAGCGCCACAGGGACTATATTCCAAAAGTCAGATTCAACTGAAACATGCATATGAAATGCAGGTTACCTACACAGGTAACCTAGAAAAAGTGGATTGTATAAACCTGATAGAAATAGTATAGAACACATTTTTAAAACCAAAATTAAATGCACTGCAGGTGCAGTAGGTACATAATACAGCTATTGAAGATGCATTTTCTATCCATGCAAGATCCAATAAGCCAGTCAGATCACCAAAGACATCTGTGGATCAAACCTTAGAGAAGCATATTCAAAAAAGATGATCAATACAGAGCAAAACTATTTCTGATAATTCTCTAAATACTGAAATAAAAATGTGGATATATTTTATATCCAGAAAGTGGAGTCCCTTTATAAGAGGATCTGGGAAAACAAACTGCCCGACTACCTAAGGACATCCACTGCAGAACATAGTTTTCCAGATATAAAATGTTCTGCATCCACCTGGTATCTTTTTCCATTTTAATTTAGTCTATTCTGGCAAAATCGACTCCAGAAAAGACTTCACTATTTGAAAATTCATTATAGCACTTTAAGTAAGGCTTGCATGCACATTTCACTAGTCTAGGTACTCAAGTGAGGTGCCTTTCACTGCTTCATAATCATCTTGACAAGATGTCACTTTCATTTAAATTCTGGGACACACTTGAAGACCCTTCTCCACAGCCCCTATTTGTGTCAAGTTTGCACATCAAGTCACTACAAACTTCTACTCAGGAGACTTTCGTATCATTTCTGCAACCATCTAAAAGATCTTGAGCACTAGGTCAGTTTCAAACATCTCACAAAACTGTAGAAGTTCTCCAGCTGTTCAAGACCCTATTTAATTGGCTCATTTCAAAAGCTGTATGTTTATATTTATTCTCATTAATGAAATGGCATTCAGTCATTTGGTTATAAAAGTCTTAGCTCTAAAGTTAGGCTCAAACCCTCTATTTTCCATTAAAAAAAGCAAGCTGCACTTCCAACATTTTCACTCAACTTAGTATAAACTAGATGTAGGAAGGGAATTCAAAACGACCAAATGTATCCTTCAGATGTTTGTTTCCCTAGGTTTTCTGTACAGCTACTCGAAAGAGAGGACACCCTGGAGAACAACTCTGACTGCCATACACAGAATCCAAACAAATAAATTTCTCTTTTCATGAGTATATTTATGCTTTATGACTATTTCTCCAGAATATAACAACAAATTATTTTGTACTTAATATTTCAATCTAATAATTTTAGGCACCAGTTTTTCCCATGCTTTTACAATCATTTTTTTAAGGGCTTTGGGAAAGTAATTTCTGTTTCCTGTTACCCTCCTCTGGTTAAACTGAAGAACTAACCAAATTCCACTCTCTCAGAAATGTATCTTTTACTTAGAATTTAATATTTTTAATATTTTTAGGTAGTTTTCACTGAAAAAGATTCTTTCCAGAAAATATCACATTCATTGTGTGCATTCGTTCCAGTGGTTAAAAGCCTAAGACAATTCATTTAGATATTTAAACACAGTAATTTAAAAAATTAGATCATTTTTTATTAACAATTAAAATTTACCACAACCTCACTGTGTTCTCCAATAGCCAGAGATACACTTCAATTCTGCTTTTATACTTCCCAGCAGACATAAGCCAGCTGACTGACAACAAGTATAGCATAGCCCTCTGTTACTCAAAATTAATTCTGAAGACAGATATCCATCACATAAAATAAACCCATACTTCAAATAAATGAAGAGAGTCCAGCCTTAGGTTAAGTCTTACAATAGTAAAGCACTAGCTCGATCATTCCTATTAAGTCACTGTCCAAAAAACATTGATTCTGCTTAGCAAGAATCACCACATAACTAGAGAACCAGTTCAGACAGGTTCAGTTTTGTAGCTATATCTTAAGTAATAGCATGGATCTGAAGCCCAAGATGGCTTCAATTCTCATAGGGATGGAGAAAGAAGAATGCTTATACTACCAGGATAAATTAACCTTTTACATTTCCATTTTTGAATCAGATGTCACAAGCCACACAAGCGAAGGAATGGTCAGAAGTTCTGTTTCACCAGCTTTAAAAGGCAAATCTCAAAATTACATCAATCATGAAAATATACTGCTAAAAAGATGTCTCTCTAGCTGACTTTCAGAATTTATCTTTCACTAATGGACTGATCTTACATTTGTTATTCAGCAGCTTTGTGCTCACAAATCACAATAAGCTATAGTCTACAGCTCATTCAAGACCAAAAAAGGAAGAAAAATTGTATGGAAATATCCACAACTAGCATCCCAGCTGAATACAATCAATGACCGAAACTTTTTTTTAAGTTTTACACTTTGGCAATAGTAACTATGAATAAAGTCGTCTCTACTTCCACTAGAGCCTATGAAAAACTTTAATACAGGAGAAAAAGTACACTGTCGTCGAAAGTACTTTCAATTCAAATAGTCTTCAATCAGTGGAAGAATAGAGTCTCTCTTAGACAGAAATATAATGTTCTTAATAAATTTCTCCTAGCACTAAAGGAGTACTAAACCAAAGTTGTCATTAGATACCTTAAAAACTAGCAGAGAGGGACACACAACATTTCATAGACAAGCTTTCAGAGCACACAAAGTAGGAAGAGAGAGACATCTAAACTGATGTCCTGCACAAGCCTGATGAAAAGAACCTTGCATCTCAAGTAAGGGATGGAAGAAAGAACCAAGCAGCTACAGATTTAATCTCTTCTGTTGAAGGTAAGCCACTTCAGCTTCTGTACAGTACTAATTACACAACACGGGTCACTACTCACTCAACTGGAGAAAAAGCTTCCTGACTACTTTTATTTAGCCCATTTTTTACAGAAGTTCCTGAGACTTTATATGACCACTCCATCCTCAATTGCATAGCTCCTCAAGAAAAAAGGTGTTGCTTCAGTCTTATTTTGGAAAATCCATACTAACTGGATGTGGTGGGTTAACTTCGGCTGGCTGCCAGGTGCCCATCAAGCCCCTCTCTCTCTTCCCCTCCTCAGTAAGATGGGGGAGAAAATACAATTAAAAGCTCGCAGGTCGAGATAAAGACAGGGAGATAGATCACTCACTAGTTACTATCACAGGCATAACAGGCTTGACTGGAAAGATAAATTTAATTTATTGCCAATTAAAAATAGAGTTGGAGAGTGAAAAACAAAAATTGAACTAAAAAATCTTCCCCCACCCTCCCTTCTTTCCTGGCTCAACTTCACTACTAAATCTTCTACCTCTTTCCCTCCTGCTGGGGAGATGGGGACTAGGGGTTGCAGTAAGACTATACAACTTCAACTCTGCCTCTCCTTCCGCCTCACACTTTTTGTCCTGCTCCAGCATAGTGTCCCTCCCATACGACACAGTCCTTCACAAACTGCTGTAACGTGGGTCCTCCCCATGGGTCGCAGTTCTTCAGCTGCTTCAGCATGGGTCCTTTCCACAGGGTAAAGTCCTTCAGAAACAGACTGCTCCAGTGTTGGTCCCCCACAGGCTGCACCTGCAAGAACATCTGCTCCTACATAGGCTGCTCTCCACAGGCCACAGCTCTTGCCAGGAACCTGCTCCTGAGAAGGCTCCTCATGCGCTGCAGCTTCCTTCAGGGCACGTCCATCTGCTCCAGTGCGGGGTTCTCCGTGGGCTGCAGTGTGGATATCTGCTTCAGAGTAGTTGCCCATGAACTGCAGGGGGACAACCTGCTTCTCCACGTCTTCTCCATGAGCTGCAAGGGAATCTCTGCTGTGGCACTTGGAGCATCTCCTCCCCTGTGTTCTTACTGACCTTGGTGTCTGCAGGGCTGATTCTCTCACATTTTTCCTCACTCCTCTCTCTCACAGCTGCTGCATATGGGTTTTTACCATTTCTTAAACATGTTATCACAGACATGCCAGCAGCACTGCTGACAGGCTCAGCTTTCGGCAGCCACAGGTCCATTTTGGAGCTGGCTGGAGCTCACTGTGACCAAGACAGGGACAGCGCCTGGTCTCTTCTCACGGAGGCTACCTTCCTGCTACCAAAACCTTGCCATGTAAAAGCAATACACTGGTTTAAAAATCGTATTTCCAACTACAGAATAACTTTAAGAAAACTGAATATATGAAAAAAAAACCCAAATCACGTTTCCTATAATTTTCTCCAGTCAGGCACTGCAATCACCAATGAGAAGGCAGATAAGTAACCCTTAGCTGAAAGCTTCATAGCTGATTAGAGCTCATTTAAAGACTGCACTGTTGTTGATTCACCCAACTTCCTACCCAATTCCTTGTGCCTGCCTCCTGAACAGGAATGGATCACTCTTATGGAGACAAAGAAAACAAACATGGTTCTATTTCTCACATTCTTCTTGAAAAACTTCCTGGAAACCTCCCATTTTTATTTTTTCTGCTGCTAAAACGTGTATTTATCTATTTATCTCTATTTATCTATTTTTGCAGCATAAACTAAGCATGCAGCTATTTACTGTACCACCATGTGCTGCCTTAACTACAAGCAATTTTTATTTGCTAATTTCCAACTACCTTGTTCTACAAAGAGCCACAAGGTAAAGGTAAACATAGGCAGAGTACCACACCTCAAATAACATGCTGAACTCATCTGAACTACATTCCAATAATAGAATCACGTAAGTTATCAATTAGAAACACAGCAGCTCTGCCATACTTAAAGCCAAGAACGAACTTTTGTTTGAGAGGAACTTTCCTAGCTCTAAAAAATCCACAGTCATTCCAATTTCTTCTGAAATTCAGTCTGCTTTCTCAGGGTAAAAGGTAGAGGAGCATTTGGAGTTATCTGACTGAGGTACTTCCAAAAGAAAGACATTTAACCCAGTTTTTCTTATTGGGATTTTTTTCTGTATAGACTAGGGGATAAAACCACAATCCTAACTTCCTACTCTTTATTGGCTCGGTTGTTCAACATGTGCGCTAGAAAATCATGACAGCTATTAGATCTTTCTCAAAAACAGCACCAGAAACAAAATTAAGAAGTAAATTAACTGATGTCAGACAAATGCAAGCTGTAGACTCCAAACTCAACAGATTACTAGGCTTACTAGGCGCACACTCACAAGACATAGCTGTCACACTGCTGACAAACCTGCCAGATTTCACATTAAGTCATGTTGCTCTAGGGGAAATGCAACCGTCATTGAGCCTAGTAGTCTACAAGCAGCTAGCACCAGTTTGCATCTGAACCCTTCTGAAAGTCTGGAATGAAAAAAGAGGAAAGAAGCTAGATAGTCTACCTTTGAAGGCATTTATTTTGGGGAATGAAATGTATGTACAGCAACAAAAATATTCAAAAGACACTAAAATATTTTCATGTGTGATCTGAATCCTCAGAAGTGAACAGTGGAGTAATATATGAACTCTTTTCTCAGTTCCTGTGCAGGAGCTGGAATCTAGAGGACCAAATTATGCTCTGGGAAAATATACCCTCTCTCCTTGCATGCTTAACAGAGACTGAAGGGAAAAAGGAGACTACAGCCACAGCAATACTTCCCTACTACTCTTGCTAGTTCTACAAAAATAAGAGTAGGACAAGTATTTGAGAGCTATTATGGAATTCCTCCTCATCAAAACCTCATAAACAAAGAAGTCTTCAAGGATCTGCTCTACCAGGCCTGTGTACTTCATAAACTTCTGCCAGAAAAACTACACCAGCTGGAAATGGCAGCCGGGAACCACACACCATACAGCCAATTCAGCTGTGCTAGAAGCAAAATTCTGATGTAGAAAAGTTATGCCAACAGGAAAAGCATTTGTGTTGGCTTTGCTCACACCACAGACACAAACGATGAATTTCTGCTGGCAGAAAGATTACTTCTGCTTTTCCAAGAAGGGGCTTTATTGGCCAAGCTGCAGTGAGTTTTAGGTCAAAGCAGTTTGAAGAGGTCCAGTACCTAAATTTTTCAAATTGTCTTGAAAGACAGTTACAACAAAAAGTTAACTACCCATATTCTGATATCTCTCAAAGATTTCTGAAATAATATCTCCAAAGAACAATCTGTCAACTAAAAATTGCCCCAAAGCTCTCTTTCTTTGTGTGCATGCATATACAAAGCAAATAACTCAGCAATCTCACATTCTCTGTTTCAATGATTGCGGTTCACTTGCGGCAATACTGAAGAGCCTGTTCTTAACAATTAATACTCCAAACACAGTCACCAAAAAAACCTCAAGAAGTTAGAGTTTCTTGCCCCTGAAAGCTCCCCTTCTAACTCTTGCATGCAAAAAGAAATCCAGAAGTGGTCTGTTCCTCTAGGGAATCACAGTATTTTGTTCTCCTCCCATATGAGATGGAAGAATTTTTCTGCGTATCAACAAACGGTGGACGGATGCATGGAAACTGATGAGAACTCACATGTGGACTTTTAGGAAAGAAGCAATCTCTGATTGGACTGGGGCAGTCAAGAGTTAAGCAACTGTCCTAACTGACCAGGCACCATAGGAAGGAAAATAGAACAGTAGCTACTCTGAACTATAAAACGGTAGCATGGGTTTTTATTTATTAGTATCAGCTGTAAACTGAACCAATGCACTATGGGCCAGTATGTTACTGCCTGAGACAAACACATGAGGAGTAATTTGTTTTAACACACATACAAGTGCCTTCTTGACAGGACATGAAAAGAGGGCTAGAGGAACATGACAGTCCTCAGAGAAACAATACTACAAGGAACAGCAGGTGTAAAGGGGGAAAGAAAAGAATATACAAAAGGAGTCTGTTTCTTTAATTACTGTAACCATCAATAAATAAAAATGTTTAAAAGGAAAAGAATATTACCTGATCTCAAATATCCATGGCTTGTAATTGCAAAATATAACACAATCCCCATTTCATATCACCAAACACACAGACAAGGGAAGGTGGGGAGGGAGGAAAGGAGAAAACTTGGAATCACGCAGCAGGCTTCAGCTTGCCAAAACAATAAGTTCCAAATGCAAAATTCTGTAATAACTAAAAGTTCTATAAATATTATTTTGCCTTTTATTCAAAGCCCCAGGAAACTGAACAACAAAAGCTTTAAGGTGCAATATTGGGTTGTTCAACTCTTCAGACTACAAACATTACCAAGCACCATCTGAAAACAAAAAAAGTAGCTCTTGGGGAATGTATTTAATTTGTACCTTCTTTCAGGCCTTATGTAGTTAACATCAGAAGAAGCTGTGAGATTGTCTCCAGAATACACTGACACTCCCAAATAACGTTTTGCAATGACTTGCAGACAGTCCTTCCTCCTTTCCTCACAGTACTGTATCTCCCAACTGTACTATGCACACGCTTACACTTCCAGAAATTTTTTGAAGATGAAAAATCCTGAAAATCTGCTCACAAAACTACCTCAGCAATATCACTAATATGCATATGCTAAAATTACATTTATAATGAAAAATGTAGTTATTCAAACTGCCTATGTAAATGTAATTCAGCCCTTTGTGTGAACACAGCATAGCTCTTAATTACTTGATCACCGATTTTACCCACGGGACACCTGCTTTATCCCACGCACAGATTGTGCCTTCCTTGAGGACGCAACACTGCCAGAAAATAAGAGACTCCTGCAGAGACTCACCTTCCTTGGCTGCAGAACTGGGCAGGCACACAGTTTAGGCTTACATAGGCCAGGACTGGTCATATATGGTCACTCCAGAAAGGCCAAAATTTTATTTATTTGGTTTTAGAGAAAGAAAGGGGCCAAGAAGTGACTAAGACCCAGAGCACGTCAGATGGGAGCACAAGAAGGCCTCACAGACGTAATGAATCCTCAACTCCAGTCAAGCTCTTCTTTGACTTCTCGGTGTCCTTTTTGATCAGTGCTAGAGCATTAATGAGGAACTTTCTGCATCCATGGATGTACAGAGCATAAGAAAGAAGATATAAAGAAAGCAGTAGTAAAAGATTCAAAGCGAATTTTTATGCAGAAATGAAAGGATAAGATTGCTGACACATCTCTATAATCCTATATTCTTTTATACAATTCCTTCCTCCCTGCCCCCCCCTCCCTTTCACCATGTGAAAATTCCACAATTTGGAATCGTACTCAAATCCACATCAGTCATCAACAAAGTTTAAATCTTTTGATCACCCACACTGTCATTTTGTGAAAAACAGTTGGATGTCATGTTTTGTGGACTAGCCCTTAGAAGGAAATAAGAGACTCGGCTTGTGGCTTTCACAGATTTCTGTTGATAGCTGAGGAATGGAAAGATTTAAGGATCTTGGATTTCATTCCACACATAAAAGGGAAGTACATTCTAGGACAAAGTTTCTCAATCTGTGGTCTGTAAAACATCAGATGGTGGTCCAAAAAATCACCATAAAAAATGTATTTTTAAAAACATACATTCCCACACATGCAAGCAAGAAAATGTAATTGAGGAAACACAAAAATAAAACAAACATTCAAAGTTTAGCTTAATTGAATTGCACTATAATGCACAGGAAAATGTGACAAGATTTCACAAGATGATCCTTGCATTTTTTAAAGGAAATTAGTGTTCTTGAAACAACACATTGTTCCTTAACATTTGTTTGAAAACACTTTCTTCTGTTCTACCGATAAGTTCCTTCCAGAAAACGCCATGTTACATCCAATATGTTTCTCCCTTCATCCTACTTCCTTAAGCTGTTATCTGTTTTCTCCATGTCCTGCTATGCTTTCTCTAGTTCCATTCTCTTCACAGACACCCCTTAAAGTCATCTATAGAAGCAACCCATGCATCCACCGAGCTCTTTCTGCCTATTTTCATTGACAAACTCTGCTTCAAGTCTTCTGCTTCACCCTGATTTTCAGTTACCACTGCGGAACATCCTTTATTTCACTGGTTCAGCTGCAGGAGTTTCCTTTATTAGGACCCTCCTTTTACTTGTCACTTTTTAAAAAAATTACAGACATCTGGCCCATACCCCATCTCTTCTCCCTAGTTTAAGATCTGGATATAGCTATCCAGCCCTAGTCTTTCACACTCCTCTTTTCAGGGCTAATTTCCTTCCCTAAAGTCCATACATAAACATCCTTGCATCTTATCTAAAGTCAGCTGTGTAGACATACTCAAAGTTGCCTTTTTTTTAGCCAAACAGGCAACAGTGCCTACATTAAATCTTAATACCGAACAGCTCTGCAAAGTCAGCCAACAAAGAATACTGGAGAAGTCCTTGGAGCTCATAAATACCATATGAATAGTATACCTGAGATCCTCTCTCTCAACATCAGTATTTCTGCTCTATTATTTCCTTTAGAGTACTACCATAACATTAATGAATGCTAAATAAAAAGAATAGTTAAAAAAAAAACCACCAGGTCGTAACAAATCTCAACTAGTGGCCACCTTTTTATATGAAGTACATAACACCTAACTTGACACCGTATTTGCATGTGTTGCTCTGATGCTGCATTCTTCATCAGTTTAAAACCCACAGCTTTTAAACTATTTTTTTCCTGAAGATTATTAATAGTAACTGATCTTTAAAACTTACTGTTTTAAAACAAATTGCAACTTCTAAATTCAATATGCTGATTAATATACGCATCTTGAACCTATGTATATGTATTAGTAAATGGTGAATAGATGACTCCTTTTTTTCAAGACAATTCTTTTCACAAGTCCTACAAGTGACAAACCACATCTTATCGAAAACAGACTTGTTAAAAGCAATAAAAAAGAATTTTTAACTCAACTAAAAGTACTCAGGTATGTTACGTGTGTAAAAATTGGAAAAACTGTTTTGCATTTAAAACTGAATTATGTCACTAGTAGCCTTAATGACTGCATAAATGATCAGAAGAGAAAGATTTTAGAACTGATGTCTTCCTCTTTCCTGACAGTTCTAATCATATATTAGAAAGAAGAAACTGACTTACTTCTGCTTTCAGTTTCAAACGGAATTTAAATTAAATTTGAATAAAGTAAGAACTCAATGGGACATCTGACAATAAGGAGACTATTCACTTGATATCTACAAAAGACACAGTTGCTTCAATTGATTTTGACACCTCAACAAGTTCTGTTTCCCAGTGTTTGGTAATTGAGAGCTTTTGTTTTCCTGAGCACTTTGGCAAGACACATGTATTGCCTTGATATGTGGGTTGAGGTGTGTGCTTTTTGTTTTTTTTCTTGTTTTTTTTTTTTTTTAATTTGAGAATAACATTCAGTCTGCAGTAACAGTCATGTTCATAATGAATTTTAAGTATGTTTCTTCAATTAAAAGTTAATTTTAATGTGTTTAAAATATTGTTTTGATACAGCTTTCTACACAGCCTTTTTATATGGCCTCTAGCATTATTTGGTCCGTATTCTGAAGTACCTGCAAGACTTTCTAGGAACTCAATTAAATAATTTTCCACCACCATGAATAATCTATTACATATTTTGAAATACTTTATGACACAGAAAGAATAACGATATTCAACTCTTGTTAACAATTGAAGAAAATCATACAAAAATGTTTTGTTTGCTACTGAGATGAATATGTACAAAAGACATGTTTCCTTGGAATCTGGGCTTTTTTTGTGCAATATGAGATACAGATCTCCAGCTTCTCAGGAAAATTAAGTTTGCATACCAGCACAGAATATCCCTGGGACTTCACTCCGGAATATAACAGTGCGTACTTTCTTATCAGATTTCAAAGCATCCACAGCTTTTGACATCTACAAAGAAACGGAGGAAGGGGAATAACCAAACACTTTTTAAAGTACTTAATTCCAATACTTCACCTTTATACTAAAAGCTATTGTTTTTACTTACCATTTTTAAAAGATTTTTGTTAAGTGCATTTTTGGCATGAGATCTGTTTAATCCAAGCACCACAATCCCTGGAGGGGGAAAGAAAATTATATTATTGTTATAATATATTAAAATATAGATTATCTACGTAAATTGCTATTTTGAAATTATAGAAAAAGTATCATTGAGGACTACAAAAAAAATGCTAATGTAATCACTTAACTACTGAGTTTTTGAAAGAAAATAAATTGACTTACACTTTCCAATGTTAAAGATTTCAATGTTCAACAAAACTTACATTTATTTTAAGAACGAAAATATGGTCCTAACACCTTCACATGGAAATAGTGCTGAATGTCTAATTACACAATTGCATGCACTAATTTCATGTTTGTGTGTAAAGTGCTGACATGCAATCAGGAAAGATACTTAATTGTAAAGCATATGTTTCCATATTTAGACAGCGTGCCTTCTAAGACTTCCTAAAGCAACAAGTGCTACCACAGCTAAGACTAGCAACTCTAATGCAGGTAAAAGGAAGTCACAAACACAGAAAGAATGCTATCAATGGGAAACCTGAACTTTCGTTTAAAAAGAAAAAAAGCATATAAAAATTCTCCCCAAGACACAAAAACTATGCTCAATGCTTGGTACACAGCTCCAATCAGACATTCACAGCTCCTTTAGTCCAGTTAGAGATCAATTGTCTCACTGAATTGTGAATTGGTTCGAATGCTGCAGCAGAAACACCATTTGTTTGTCCTTATTTCACCCGCCTCACTTAAAAGGCATGATTATCAATCAGGAAAATTCTGAAAAGTTTATCTTTGACAATACTATGACAGTATTGTCATCAATCTACAAGATGAAAAAAGAAATTACAGAAACTCAGTATTTGCCCAGTTATTTACTACTTCACCACTCAGCTTTGCACGTATACTCTATATGTAATCTGGCTCTTGTAGCCTCCACAAGGTGCCTGTCTTGTCATCTCAGTGCATATTATTTCGTTAATTTCAGGGAAACCTGTCATCTCAATGGACTGACGTATTGGTGCTTGAGCCCACTCCCCTTCCTCTTCCTCCTGCTGCACGTATGTGCACATGCACGCAAACAAAACGAGATTAGAGAGAGCTCCTGCCCCTTCTGCAGCCACTAATTTGAAACCAAAGTCCTCCATTCACCAGCTACCACTCTCAAGATTCAAACAAAAATGGTTAAAACCAAGTAACAGTGCACACATGCCTCTTGCTTGCTCCCAGAGTACAATCAATTGGCATATACAGATACTCCCTGAAAGGGGAGAGGAGCCTGGCTAACCCAAATGACCCTCACTCCCATGTTCTGTAAACCTAAATTCCCACCTGTTCATCCCCATGGTTGGAGATATTCATCTAGGACCTCCTGCAAGGGTCCTTATTCAGCACTTACACAGGAATACATTTATGTTTTGTAAAGCAAACGGGACAACGTTCAAGCAGTGCTTCTGACTGCAGCACTTTTCTTCTACTGTCACAACTTATTCTTCAGGAGGATTACTCCAAATTCAAATACTCCACATGTTCAACCCAAGTAGATTAGGCAAAAGCAGCACCATAGTTAAAGCAACAAAAAAGACACTTGACCTGGCTTTGATTTTAAGCTCTAAGACACACTGCAAATCCAATGTTTGAATAAACTAGAGATGCTATCATCCCAAACTGTTCTTCAGTTAGGAAACAAAGTCCTTTTCAGAAGCATGTTTTTTTCAATGGCAACAACGCTTTTTTAATTACACTTGTATTGTTCTTCTCCCCATCAGAGCCCAAAGACTTGCTCCAGCACTAATATTAGGGTACTCAGAAGGAAGTTCCAATTAACATTAAAGCACATTTAGTATTTTTTCCTATGAAGGGATGATCCTTGAAGATAAATCATACAAGTTGATTCTTCTTAGCAGTGTCTGCCTCCCTCTCCAGAAAAATTAGAGGTAAATAAAGATGACACTCACACAGCTGTTCTATTTCTTAAATAGGAAAAAAAGATGAAGCAGGAAAAGCATAAAAGGTTTACAAGAGAAAACTATACATTGCAGTGATGTATACAAAAAGACATTCCTTGAATTCTCATTTGAATCAGTTTTGTTCGAATACGCCATTACTATAGTACCTGGGCATCCTTAAAACAAATTCTTAGTTTTTTTAATACTGCAGTAAGATTTGGGAAGTTCTCCCAATGTATTAATCAGTGACTTAACTACAGACAGATTAAGTACCTGCTCAAAGTCACAGAACAGAAACTGAAAAACAGACTTCCTGATTTCCAGCTGAGAATTTAATCCTTGTCCCTTCCCTAGCCCACCCAAGAATCTCCTGGCAAAAACTATTTAAGGCAAATCTTCCCTGTTTTATGTATTCAACAAGACTTAAACCCCTGCTCACATAATTTTAGGTGGGATAAACTTCCCTAACCGGGACAAAAAAGGAATAACCAGTCTCCATATAACTCTGCAGAGCTAAACCAACCCAGTTATGAAGAAAAGAAAAGAAAAAAAAAAAAAACACAAAAAAAACCCAAACACACAAAATGTTCAGACAATACTGCCATACAGGTAACCATTCTGACAAATATTGCTAGTCATACAGAAAACCTGATTATTTTTATGTATTTTAAAATACCTGTTACATCTTCATCTGAAACACTTAATGATGGTTCATTCTTCCTAAAGCACCTACATATAGGTGTGCTTCACAAAATCTTTTTAAAAAAATGGTTTGGAAAATCTATTTCTAAAAGAATAAAAATAAAAAGTCATCATCACATTCATCAGCAAATATCAGTGGAAATAATGGCAATAAAATTCCAGTATCTGTATGGTGTCAAACAAGTGGCAGATATACTAAGAAGGAATAAGCATTCACATAATGTTAAACTCAGTATTACTTTCATAGTTTTTCCTGGGAGTCATCTCCACATTATTTCAGAACACTCTTCAGCAAATAATGTGTCTCTATTAAAAATTACATCCACATATTAAAAACTAACTTTCACCTATAGCTAGGCTCTCCAAGGGACTATGATGACCCCCAATGCTGTCTAATATAAGCAGTCATATCCCTGTGTACTACTTGCCTAGCCAATCATCAGAGGAAAAGCATACGCAAACACACAATATGTTCTCTGCTTACAAGTTACCCTTCTCAAAAGAGAAAGCCACCTGTGATATAACCAAATCCTGGGCCGCAGCAAAATAAGGGTAGCTAGCAGGTCGAGGCAGGTGATTCTGCTNCTTCCAACCTAAACCATTCTACGATTCTATGACGTAATTCTTTAAGAGAAAACTACATGAAAGTCATACATAATAAAACAAAAAAATGTCTTTCAATGAGATAGATACATGCATATCTCAAAGAGAGCTTCAAAATACCTGTAAATTGCCTGAAACATCCTCATTTCATAGTGTATGCTAAAGCTGGGATTTTCATGTAAGTAGTTCATATTGAAAGATTCTTGCATTTTAAGAGTGATAGTGAAAATATATGATGCTATCTTTATTTAAAACTGATGAGAGAGAATATCGTATTTCTTTCTATACTGTACAAAACAGGGTAGTCAAGTGAAGTGATTAGATCATGGTTTAACTACAGGTTATATCAGCACACAAGAAATCTTACTTTAAATAATGATTTTTATCTGTTTTATCTTATACTTTTTAGTTTTCAAAAAATATTTCACCTCAATGTTTGGTAGAAACACATTTAAATGGTTACTTACAAATAAATCCTGTCTTTACACTCATATTAGTAATCTTTTCTGAGTTAGAAAGTCTCCCTACATCTGTATAAAAAGTACTTAAGGAAATACATTTATTTGTATTAAGTATATGCATTCACACAAGTGATCTATCAAAATGTACTTTTTCATAACTAAAAAAAAAGAATCTAAATTATGTACTGAAAAACAGAGGATCAAAGACAGCTTAGTTATTTTTATGCTTGCCTCACTTAACTACTCAGATAAACCAGAGCAGACAAGTTGACTTAGATGTTTATTATTCTAGAATAGTTTCTTAAGCAAAACAAGAATCTGTGGTGACTATCATGCACAATTCTGGTGGTTTCCATTGATTGCCTTATCAAGAAGTATTTAACTGCAAAATCATACAGATGTGTACTCAGCAGTATTTTTAAAAAACACTTTTCAAAATCCCGTATCTGCATCTTTTTTACCTCTAAACACCACTTAAAAAATCTTTCCCGCATTTCTTAAATTAGTAGGTCTCATCTGCTCAGCCCTGATTTACTTAAAGAGAGCAAAGGAAGAGGAAGCTTTTCTGATTTATCAGCTACCTATCAGTTTCCAACCTGTAAACAAACAACTTCAACTGAGACCATATCTCTTCTGCCCATTCTATTCTATGTCCTCTAACCAATGAGGACAAAAAGCTGTCCTACATACTCTAGCTGAACTAAAACCAGCTGCAAAGTATAAGCACAAAGAGTCATTCTAGGGTAAAATCTAAATTTTACAAATATTTATATCACATTCCAGCAAGTGACACTGCAACACTTCAGTCTAGACTACAGAGATATTTCTCCTAATTCCATCTATAACTTAAAGAGCCAAAGCCCTAAGTTCATTCAAATTTGTAACAGGATCGTTAATGCAACTTGGCTATAAGTTCTGAACTGTCATTAGTTGTAATATATTTCAGCCCTATTCAGTCATAATCAAATAGAATCTCAAATAAACTAAAAGATATGTACTTAATTAAAAAAATACTAGTGCACTGACATTCACATATACTCACAGAAAACTGATACTAAAAGCTTCATGAGTTGCAATATGTTGTTCAGAATACACAGGTATTTTATAATCACATTCTTTAAAAATCTCACATACTTTGAGTTCTAGTTCTGATAAAATTTGGAAACTGGAAAGTCTTGAATTAAAATTTCAATAACTAGCCCTTTCAAATACACTCTTACTTCAGTTTATGTTTAACAGCTTCCCAAAAACTGTGGTATACAAATCACGTGAAAGTGTTACGAAGCAGGACAGTTTGCTACTTTGCCTGCAGGCTAAAGATTTGTCTAGAGCTACAAGGTATGTGCTTCTACGTGTGGCAGTTACTGTGAGTTTTCCTGCCGCCCAAGCATCCTCAGCTGTAAAAGCCCCTGGACAATATATCCTTCTCCAAACAGCACAAAAAGACTAGCCATGGACAAGAGCATAAAACACAGCATAAATCAGCATGTGTGTGTCGTAAAAGGTAGTCAGAGGGGCAGCGTCTGTCCCTGTGTGTAGTCAAGAAAGTTGTAATGGAAGAACATGATGAGGCAATGGCACTGGGGTCCCATTTAGGAAGGTCTTTTGAACATGATCCGGTAGAAAAAGGAATTGTAGGTTAGAGAAGAGCAAGAAAGACCACAGGGGCATACATGGAGTTAGTGTCCTAATGCAGCAGGGGTATTACATGCTGTAAGCAGATAAAAGACAGATGAACTTTACAAACAAGGTGAGGAGGAGGGTGTGCAGTAGCAGCATAAGGAGAAAGAAGAGACATGTTTCTTTCACAGAAACATGGTCTTCTCTTTGTGTTGCTGAAGGACACATATGAAGCTTGTGTCTCCTTCTGGCTTACTTCTAGATCCTTGTTCTTTTTCTTTATTAACTTGTTCTTGTTTCTATGTCCATGTTATGATGTACCAACTCCAGATCACTCTGGAACACGGATTTCTTAACCAGGTGGGTTAAAACAAGACCCTTCAGTATAGTTCAGTAGAACAAGGTCAGCAGCAGTTGACAGCACTAAAAGCAAGGAGGAACGTGCGATGGTTACTACAAAAGCAGCATGAGTTGAGCATGAGTGCTGAAGCAACACTTTCCAGAACAGAAAACATGGATACAACTTCTATGACTTTGTCTGCCCCTGCACACAAGCACATAACAGCTGTGGGAAGCAGCTCGATTATAGCAGTTTGCTGCTAAACTTGATTTTCTCCCATTAAAGTAGCCAACAGATGCCAACTCAGGAAAGTGTATCTCGCACATACGGTACATGCAGTGCAGTAGTCTGAAAAAGAAAAGCCAAGACAGACTCAGCTGGCCCAGCGGGCAACCGCCATACCAGCAGCTCCAACACCCTTCGACAGAGCCACGGTCGNNNGGGCACCCGCCATACCAGCAGCTCCAACCCCCTTCGACAGAGCCACGGTCGGCCGCCGAGGTGCCGAGGAGGAGGAGCTGCCGCTCTCTTCCCTCCCCTCGCCGCCAGGCAGCTTCCCCCGGAACCTCCCCCTGCCCACCCCGCCGTGGCGGCCGCCCCACAGGGCGCAGGGGTCACCCTGGCTCAAGCGGCCCGGGCGCTGCGGGAGCCGG
>VYXH01001034.1:1829-24185 GCA_013397275.1 Burhinus bistriatus | reverse complement strand
GTAGGGGGCGGCTGGCCTGGCCTGGCCTGGCCTGGCCTGGTAAGGATCAAATTAATACGGCTTGGTATTCAGAGCTGAGTTTAGTTGTGTAAAGCAACACTGCCGCGGTGTCTGCTTGTCCTGCGTGCACAGAGAGGCCCACCAGCAAGAAGTGAGTCAAAAGATACAGGCGGTGAGGGTGGAGGTGGGAGGTAGTTGCTGTCTTCAGTATCAAATTCATGTGTTACAAGACCACTGTGACCTGATTCAAAGCGACGGTAGAATTTCAACAATCCATGCGTCAATGCCGTAACATTTAGTTGGGCCAGAGTGTATGTATATATTGGATACAAATAAAGAAGTTCACTTGACTCCTTACGCAGGACTTGAGAGAGGTTGCTGTAGTTGCAGTTAATCCAGGACAGTAATGAGGCTCCTAAAGCTGTGAAATTTGTCGTCTTCACGTTTATTTACTTTGAAGATTAGGCCTTCAGAATTGAAAACATGCCTTTGAGCTACCCCTTGTCATTTTCAAAACTCAGTTGTAACTTAATCAGAGGCATAAAGCTGTACTGCTTAGAGCAGAGGCTCAGACGGAGCCATTTTGGTTGTCGTTTGGGAAAACTAGTTACTGCATTCCTCTCCTTCATGCGGTTGCTCAGCAGCTCCTCCACTGCCTTCCTTCTGGAGAAATGAAAGTCTAAAAATAATGTCCTATTTGTTCATGTAGAGCACCATGAAGGGCAAATGTCAAGGGAAGCAACAGTCAGACTATCGCCTTGTGTTTATTACGTTTTACTATTTAAACAGGACTATAGGTTGTGATTAACAGCCTGTTCCAGTAGTGCCCACAGTATGCTAAAGACTTTTGCAGCCGAAAGGAATAAAGAATGCATGTCCTGGAAATCTCATCCACAGTCGAAGAATATTTTATTTTTATAAGAACGAATATTGAAAGATCATAACCAGTTATGTCAATAGAAACAGAGAGACAGCACTGTTCTAAAAGACACAGGATAAGGTAAGAAGACATTAAAAGCAGAACTAGATTATCTATGGTACCATAATGTTGCCTTGAAGCTGAAGGGAGATGTGTTGTCCCTGTACAGCTGTCATTTGCAATGGTTCCCAGACTCAAGGACTAGCAAACACTTTCCTGAGCAGAGGTCAGCGTATGGAATCCAGCCCAACAGCCTCATATTTGTTGTACAAATACCCACAATCATGGTTAAAGCTGAAAGAATTTTAGAAGTACAATTTTCTTTTACACTGTCACTGTTTGATTTTACTTTCTGAGCATAAGAAGTGAAAACAAAATTTAATTTCTATTCACTTTTTCTGCAGTTTCCCATATCTATATTGCTAATGCATGTTTACACCTAGATAAAAAGTTTTCTTTCCAATGACCTCTTCAGTGTTTTTGAAAGCAGCATGGTTGTGAGGAATGGTAATATAGCTATAATTGTAACATAACAAAGTTAAAGCTCTTGAAGATTTTTTGCACTCTACAGAGTAAATTTTTTTAAAAAATGAAATTTTAAATTTTTGGCAACGAGACATAAAGATGCCTGTTATAGTAGGTCATTCTGTTCTTTGAACTGTGTCTGTGTATTAGTGCTTAAAATTGCATAATACTAATATAAGAGGGGTTTATTTTGGTAATTTAATACTATAGTGCATTTTATAACACTGTATATTCAGTTCCTCCTATTGCACTGACATTCAAGCGTGAATCAGGACTCTTGGATGAAAGCAAAGTTTTCCATATTGTCTTGTTCCCTGTTTTTTTCACTGTGGTTTAGTTCTAACAACGCAGCTTTAAAGTCAAAGTAGTACATGGAAAGCACATTTAGTTACAGAGGGAAAATATATTGACATGCCGATTATTATTTCAACATATATCCTAATAAGAAAGGAAAATGGAGCAACTGGAACAAAACTGTTGAGTAACTACCTAAATAACATATGACACTGCTTGGTAACCCGATTGCTGCTGCAGACAGAAATCCAAATATTGATACTTGGTGATGGGTAAAATAAATTGATTTAGCACAACTGTATAAATCTTGACTCAGCCTCCCTTATGCCCAGAGAAGCAATGTTAAAGGGAATGAAAATAGAACTAGTGTAGATGGAGAATAGCTCAGCAATTCTCTGCACTCAGCTGTTACTTTTAATGTGGTCACTCAGTCATAATCTAATTCAAGGGAAAAAACTTGAAGGTCCTTCACCCTGATTAGTTTTGCATTTGGAATTGCCTTGGAAAGCCCATTCACAGCAGGTTGCATGTTCTCACAGTGTACAGGACTGAGACTGAAAAGGGAAATGTGCAGCCCCTTTTTCAGCTTTGCTCACAGCTTTTGTTTGAAAACATAGTCTGAAGGGAGAGGGATTTGGGGCTTAGAGTGGGGGGGTCTTTTTTCTTTTATGTTTTTGATGCAGTACTGTTGCAACTTGGGCAGCACAGCGTGTAAGTGCAGCAGTTGGGAGACTGTCTATGTGGAAAGAGGTTTCTTCAGAACATTATTCAATATGCTTCAGTGCAGGGCACCTGCCATGATTCACTTTCTAGAGGAACCATCTCATTCTTAATTAAGTATAATGGAGGAGCGTGGCCTCTAAACTTAAGATCTACATTAGCTACCTAAAATTTAGGAGTGTGAAAGTACTTGTGGATGTTCAGTTAGGCATCTGGTATTACTAGAAATACTAATAGACATTTGAAATGAAACAGAAAAATAATTGCATGTCTATACTAATACATGACTTTACAGGTAATAATGAAAAGGTGCAGACAGTATGTACAATGAAGCGGGAATGTGGATGAGAAGGAATGTCACCTAGTTCTAAGTTGCTTTGATTTTCTTACATGGTGCATGTAGATGAGGTGTAACTAAAAGTTTCATTTTCCCGGGATGAGCACGTTGGTGACAGTCTGTAACTAAAGTGAAAAGGGAACATGTTTTAGGGGAAAAATTGAGCACCCAATTTTGGCTTTTCAACCTAAATCACTTGTCTTTCTTGCAAATTAGAAATTAATTGTCTCTGCAAAGTGGCTGTTGATATTTGAGAGTGAGATACATTAGCTACCTATAAGGGTTTATAAAGGTTGTTTCAATTTCACACCACCCACCAGGAGCTTTTGTCTCTTCTAATTTTTACATATTTGCTTTTTATTAATGGCAGAATTTTACTGATTATTATGTTATCCAGTTAGCACACTTGCATTTCCAATCTTGACTTTTAACTTTTTTTAAAGCCTTTTTGATCTTCTTTTAACACTGATCCTGCCGAAGAAGAGTCCCTCATTGTTGTGTATTATTCATAAGCATGTAGCACACACAGCACGTTCCCTTTCTGGCACCACGCCTATTCAGTGTTTTGCAGGCAGCTGTTTCCTTAGATTGTCTGTTTTCTTTCTGCTCAGTGCAGCTTTGCAATTATAATGCTAAGATATATGATGTTTTCACAGCTTACTTTCTCTTCAAAAATTATTCTTACTAAACTTAGTCTACTTGGACATACTTACAAGTTTGCTTACATGGCACTTGTTACCTGGTTCAGATGTGTAGTGTTGAAAAATGTACCTATGTGTCACTCGTGCCTTGGAGCACAGGACAGATTTTGCTTTGCATTCATGTCAACCCCATTTTATTTGTGCTTATACTCTTGTATCCAGCTGCATTGGATTGGTTTAGTGGACAAGTATCTGGGGTATGTGAGCCAGTTACACAAGGGACTCCTTAAAATCCTACTTCCCAAACACGGAAGGTAGAAACAACCAAATTGGCTGCCCATTCTGTGCAGATCACAAACAAGGCAGAATCCTAAAAGAATTACAGGAACATAAACATGCTGAGGAAGGTGTCTTGCAAGGGTAAGTTGGCAGTAGTTGCCACAGAGCTACAGCCATGTGATATTGGAAGATCAGAGCCCAAGGTACTTACAACAGGAATTGCACAGATATTTAGTAAGGAAAATATATAGAATATTTTTTCTGGGGGCAAAGCACACGGTTTATCCCAAAAGGACATGAAAAAAAGGCATTTATTTCTATGAGGCTAGATATAAGCAAAGATAGTGGCAACAGAGACTTGACCAACAGTGGAGATTCCTAAAAATTGAGGTATTTGTGTCTAATTACAACTGCAAGTCCTTGAATGTTTATATGTCTCCTTCTGCCAAAGCTTTTAAAAAGCTTTCTTGTGTTTTTAAAGTAGCTCAGCAGAACAGACATTCACCTACTCAGTTAAATAACTGCATTCAGGCAAACTGCAACAAAACTGCAATGTCATTGTATACTTTTCTTACAGTGAACATACCCTGTTCAGCTATTTGTAAATATTGTCAAAATCATTTATTTTCCTCATGATCAGGCTTCTAGACAAGCCTTTGTATGAAGCAATACTCGTCTTCCATCTTTGTATCCTTTTGAAGAGCTCCAGAGCCAACATTATTCTTAGCTGTATCTTAGAGGATCTTTGCTTTGACAACAGAGAAGGCAAGCCCTTACATAGTATAGGGGAGTCAGTGAAAGCTGCACAAGAAGCACAGAAACCAGGTAGAACACCACTGAGGTAATGGCATTTGATTTAAGATAGTTGATATGAAATTATAGTAGAAAATGGATTTCCCATTTTTATTAGTGTGCCTTTATGTGTGGTAAAAATCTATCTAGGCTGCTGCTAAGGAGGCTGTAAAACAATCCTGTCAAATCTAGGCTATCTGGAAGAATCAAATAGAACTAGATATTACCTCAGAGAAGGAAGCATCTTGGAACAAAGAATTACTAACTTCCTAAAAACAATATCGAAGTGCAGAGAGTGAGGTTTCTGTTCAAACAAGCATTTCATGAGATAAAGGGGCAATTCATCTGAATAACATTTTGTTTACAAGGTTTTTTAATTAAATCAATAAAGAACATTTCAGTAGAACTCTAGATGAAACAAATTTAAAATTACTGTCATCATTACGATCAGGAGATGAAAAATATTTTAATGCTTCTATCCTCATGTAATGTGATTTCTAGTGCAAAGAACTTACCAAGAAACTGCAGTGTTTAAAGGCAATATATTTGTCATGAAATCCAGGTGCCTACTAGGAGTAAACCTGGTCTTTTACGCTCAAGTTATAAAACATTATAGAAAAGTCAAGAGCCCTTCATGGACTGCTTTTGTCAGATGTAATTCTTTATTACTCTTCATGAGCAAGCCAGGAGTTAAGATGTATATCACATTTTTGAATGGCATAATTACATTTACCTTGTGTTCAGCTAATTTTATTTGTTTTTTGAGGTGGTTTATGTGTAAACACAATAAGTGAGCTTACAGTGGATATACAGTGCATAATATGTGAAGTTTAAGATATTGTTTGCCTTTTGGCTAAAAACTGCCACATTTTTGAAGAAAATCAGTTGCATAGTTACTGCTTTAAAAACATGATGCGTTATTCACAAATCACTCTAAAGATAAATTTTAAGCTGTTATGATGTAAAACATATTTATGTTCATTGCTTTTCCTTTTTAGTCTTTTATGATTAACAATATGTAGTGCAGAGATCTACTGAATGTATTTCATTCTAAGAAACGTCTCATTCATTTTCATGCCATATGGGGAAAACACTGTGGGCTTTTTTGATCTTCTATTCAATTTCATTAGAGGAGGTTATCTTCTACACTTTAACATTACCTGTATTTTCCTGCATTCTTTACTGTCTACATACTGATGCAATTAAGACAGTCTGATAAACTGAATAAGCATTTTCAGGGAAAGCTTATTCTGTCATATATAAGGATTTCTCAAATGTTAAAAGAATCTGAACGACCTTATGACCTGAATTTCCTGGGCAGAGCAAAAGGTTAAATAATCACAGTCTGTATATCTCACATGGATACAAGAGTAGGTGAATTGGGATCCACATAAGTTAAGGACTCTGTTTTGTCAGAATTGATTCATCATAACCTTTTTTCTACCTAAACACCCCAGTGTAAGTCATTTGTCTATATAAGAAAGCAAGATTCTTAAGAACGAATCTCCAATTGGTATGTGAAAATAAAAGAAAAATACATACTAAGTGCCTGGAATTTTATGTGCCTGGGCACAGACTGACTACAGAGTTATTCACCAATGCCAGTAAACAGCTGTTTCCAATGCAGCAATTTTCAGATTTCTTATTTATTAACATTTTTTAAAGACATGTCGATCCTAAAAATTAGGATCTCATCTAGGAATCAGGTTTTGAAATTTGCGAAAATTAAGCTTCAAGTAAAGAAAAATTATCTACAAAAATTAACTTGACTTCAGAGTCATAGTTAACATTTTCTTTCTAGATAGTATCTTTTTGTGTATGTCACTATATCTGGAAGGTAAAACTGTATTCCAGTTGCCTTATGCCCAGTGAAGTGTGTTTTATCTGCTAAGTAGAACAAAATATATTGTGTCTTCTCAGCCCTGGCAGCAACTGGCAAAAAAAAAAAAAAAAAAGGGCTTATGTATCTAAGCACCTCAATAAAGTGGAAGACTTAAAAAAACCTAAACCAAGTTTCCAAAACTAAGCCGAAATGTTATGTAAATATTGCCCCAGTCTTCTACTTTAGAAATGGCCCATAACTTTCAGAAATTTTGTAGCATTTGTGCTGTTTCAACAGTATACCTGAAAAAAAGTTAAGAATATGGTTTCCTTCTTCACTGAAGTCTTTTAAACATGCTATTGTCCTGTAGTATATGCAGTCAAACAATAGGTGGAAGAAGTAAAAATATGAACAAGGATGGGATGTTTCCATGTTCTGAAACAGTATTTTAAAACTACTTAGTGGAATAAATTCCCAAGGTGTTCAGAAGAGCTACTAATCTGTGAACACTGGAATTCATATTTAATACAATTAGGTACATTGAGACGGTTCTTGGTGTTATTCTTAATCCATGTATTAATTAGACTCTAATTATGACCTCAAGATTGATATTTCTTTCAACGGAGATATGGAGTATCCTTGGCATCTTTCTACCCTCTCGTCCTGCACCCTCTGCCAGTGAAGCTTAAAGGGGGCATGCCATACTTCTTTGGATTCATGCATCGTGTGCAGAGCAGGCCTAAAATTGACAATCCTTCCAGTAGGCACTACACAGAAACATACCATAGCTTCTTTAACTATAGAATAAAACTTTTGTAGTTTCCTTTGTGTATTTGATGTCACCATAGCATCTGGTTTCTCAGTGACTATGTGAGCCTTGTCAGTATAGCTTCTGTTGAGCTGCACAGTATAGGATTAGGTGGGAACAAGACAGAACCTCTGAGGAGATGTCACTGCTTATCAGGGTCTGCTTTGACCCCAGAATGAGATTTTTAGTAGAACTTTTAATGCAACCAGTAGCCCTTTAGCCTGCAAGATGTGGAGTAAGGATTTGACTTAACAGAAATCCACATCCATATGTATGTCTGCATTATGTTCAAGACATTTCATAATAACAGAATTCAGCTAAAGGGAATGTCATTTACAGAAAACAGGATATTTTTTCATTACATGAATTAGATTGTGCTGGACTAAAAATAATTTTTAAAAGAGTGTTTTTATGACTCTTAATATGTTAAATTTATGGTATTTCTTAACATAAACTTAATAAGACAAATTACTGTATAGTCATATTTCTCAATGGTTGCCTGTGTTCCAGTTTTTCAGAGTTCAACCTGAAATGTTTTAAGCATGATTTTTCAGAAGTGATGAGAGCCTACTACCTCTACTTAGTTTATTTACAACTGCAAGTAGTCATGAAAACCCACTGTGTCTTACATCAGATACGTAAGAACAAGATTAATGAGTATGTCTAGAACTTTTGGCAATGTCTGAGTGCCACAGATGTTACATCAAATATTGTGAACATCTGAAATAAGTAACCACAATGTATGGACCATCACGCAGAACTGTAATGTTAAAAAGTGGGTGTATTCAGCATTTATATTCCTTTCTCCACCCTTTTAACAGAACACTCTTGTGCTCAAAAAAAATGTTGGTTGCTCATACTCTTGTTTTCCTTTTACTCGATCCACTGTTGAATTCATCATAATCCTATGCTTAAAGCGTCAGTCTGTTGCCATGGAAATGACTGATGTCACAGATTCAGTTAGAACTTCATGAGAGGATCAAATATAAAAAGAAAATGGGGCCAGAGAAGAAGAAAACCATTATTCAAATAGCTAAGCTTAGGTAACAAGCTAAAAGGAAAAAGTACACAGGGATATACAGAGTAAGGTGATTTATTATTTCAGTCTGTTGGAGGAAAATCCTCCTTTAAAATTTTCTTTCAGATGCAGAATGATGTTTTTAGAGTTATATGTAAAAAACATAGACAAGAGTATCATAAAATCAGGCTTTCTAAACTTCTACACCTTGAACTGTCCCATATACCGCAACAGAAGTACACAAAACAAGAAGTGAAGATAGGTGGGTTTTCTTAATGAAAAGAATAAGAAAATAAGTTTTAATAAAGACATGGTATATGTACTCTTTATTCATTGCTGGAAAAATTAATTGAAGTACCATTTGAAGATTTATTCTAATTAATTTTGGCATGTTCAGGAAGTAACATTTCTGTGAGATCAGATTTTGCATCTTTTTAGTCATTTTTACTGTATCTAAGACTTCAGCTTCATGGGCTGGCTGAAAACTTCTTATTGGCTGTAGTGGTCTGTCAAACTTGTCAGATACAGTATGTCTTGGAGAAAAAATGCACTTACAAGATGCTCAGTGGCACCAAGTGAGCTACTTTTCCATTCCGAGTATAGAATGTAACCGGCTGTTACACTGTTATTAACAGAAAACTAGCAACAAAGGTAAGAAACAGATTAATGACAACAATTTGAAGGCAGAGCAATTTTTTGAAAAAGAGGATGTAAAGAGGTGCTTCAACCTTCCAAATATATTTGTAAAAATCCCAGTAAGTGGCAAAGCAATTTTTTCATAACTATAGGACCAGGGAGCCTTTTGAATAGGAAATATATTGTTTTCCTCAGTATTTCCCTATTGGCTGGCTTAGATGGTTTGCCACTTAAATCCCACTCTTAAGTGTCCACCTTTTCTCGTGGACATGTAGGTTCCAAAAGCCTACAGAACCCAGCAGAGGAACTAGGTATCCTAAAAGTTGTATGTTGAAGTGCTCTATATCATGATACCCAGCTCACTTTTTGAAGAATGTAACAGTAAAGTTCACTTTTTATGCATGAGAAAACTGACGAATATACTGTTTGTATAGAGTAACAGGGGCCACAGTGCTTACATTAAAGACGAATCATACAGGTGGACCTCATAAAAGATGCAGATGAAGCATACTGTAGAACCTTTCTATTCTATCCTCTTTTAGTAGAGGGACAAATATGCCCAGATCTTGCCTAAACTTGGAGCCAGGATATAGATGGAATGTGCAATTCAAAGGTGGAGGTATGACATATGACCTGGGAGATCTAAGATGAAGGAATAGACATTGTCTTGTCCTCTTTTCTGTCTTCTGGGTTAGATTATTGTACAAGATAAATTTATAAACCACTTCCTGTTATCCATTTAGTGCAGTATTTGAATACTTCCCTGTAGTAGCAACAGCTGCCCATCTAAGACCCCAATCCAAAACCCATTAGAATCAGTGAGGAGGTCACACTGACTTCAAAAAAGAAGTGAATTGTTCTGTAAAAAAAAAAAAAAAAAAAAAGAGAGAGAAAAAAAAAAAAAAGCCTTGGCAATGTTATGAAGTTGGGCACTTTAAGGTTGCTTATAGCTAACATACTCCATCTTCATAATAAGAAAGAGTTTATGCTACCTAAGGTTAGCTTATTAGTATCTAATTGGAAGCCAGGCATAAAGTTCTTCCAGTCAGCACTTCATTAAATTTGCAAGCATTCCCACGCACACTTGTGTGTGGGATGCAGAATAAATTAGAGACATTTAACTACTTGGACGCTGTCTTTGGCACAGAGCTATTCATCCAGACCCACTGGGTTTTTCCTGTATGTGAAGGGCAAAAGCAGAAAACTATTTCATATTATAGTCAGATGCCCCCTACATTTGTCCACCTGCCCACATCATAAAACAGTTTACAGTTGTGATGACTGTAGCCATTCAGACTAAAATTTGCCATGCTGAATACCTGCTTCAGGCTTTGGCTAAGTTTAGGCTAGAAAGGCCCAGTCATTTCTAAGATTGGCCTTGGAGGAAATTGTCTTGAAAGATATGCCAGCTAGCTTTATGTGTCATCTCATGTCTTGTTACAGAGAACTACACTTTGTCAGTGACATCACTGGAATGCCAAGGATGTGCTTTTTCCTAACTTTGCACCTTTCTGTCAAAAGTCATGCAAACTGGCTAAGTTGCAGTATTTCCATCTTGGAGGGCCTATAGTTTAGAAATGAGCCATATGAAAAGACACTTATGTCCTCAGTAAAAGTGGTGCCATACAGTAGTATTGAAGCAATGTCATAACAGGAGTTAAATCGATGCAAATATCTGTTAATTTTTTTTCTACTTTGTTTGAAACCACTTTTAAAGCTACATTTTGTATATAGTGACTATAACAACCAAAACAAAGTACTGTCTTTATACATTGCTGCTTTTTTTCCCCTCAGTGAAGCAATGAACTGCTTTAAAGTAACAAGTTATTCATATAGCTATGCAAGATTATGAAAAATAATATGAATAACATTGTTTGACCTGTTAGCGTCAATTCAGGTCATGTCCTCATGTGGGAAGTTTGCAAGAGCTTAGAGATAAATGTGAAAAAATCTTTTGCTTTGAGGTGGCGTAGCTGTCCATATGAGGGACATCAAGGATGGAGGGAAGAGGATTACAAAACCCTACTCAGACTCTGGATTTCTGTTGTCCAAACCAACCTCATAAAAGTTTTCAAGCAATACGGTGCAAGATCAGTTAATTCTTTGCAGTGCTGGGCTTGTCAGTCATAAATGACTTGTAAAATTTCTCAGGGAATTTGTAGGTCGCCTTGTTGTCTCCCTTTGTCTGCCTCTCTAAGAAAACCTTGTGTACAGGAATCATAGGTAACAGGGTTTCCATGAGGTCAAATAGAAAGAAGTAAACGCCATCAGATCTCAACAATTCCAATACCCCTGCGAGACTGTTACTACAAAGGAGTGGACACTTTTTCATCCTCTCCCAGGAAAATTCCAAAAGAGATTGTAAGACCTGCAATTTTCCCTTCTAATAAGTGCTAAAAATACAGGAAAGGACTTTTTGTAAAATTAAACTTTCACCTCTGACCTACATCTTTATTTTTCTCTTCTTAATGACAAATTACACAAGCAAAATTGTATGTATTTGCTAATGCTTTTTTCCCTTAATGGTTTCCTAGCATGCAGAGATTCAGTTCCCCAGTTATACCTTAACATTGTTGGGTTTATTTTTTTGGTATGCTATAATGCTACTGAATTATTATTTCCAAAGAAAGTAACTCTTTTTACAAGACTTTGCAGACAAACAACAAAACAATTTTGACCAAAAAAAAGCTATCTTTTAACTGACTAAAGGGAAAATATATATTCAGGTTTTATGTACATTGGAAATTTTTACTACAGAACACTGTAAATTTATTCATTGGGGGTTTGTAATTGAAGCAGACAACTGAAATTAGATTATTATTGGACAATTAATACAAGTTAATATTTTTATGCATTCAGCTCTATAACAAAGTAATAGATTAAATTAACTTTAGAAGTACTGAATATGTTTCAAGATAAACCTGGTAAAATTCTAATACCACTGAACTCAATGGCTATATTCCTTTTAACTACATTAGGGCCAGGATTTCACTTTATTTTATCCTGAAAAAAATGTTTCCTGAGTTTTTTGTGTATCATTTTAATCCAAATTCTGAATATTTCTCCTGCCTCCTCTGCCTTTCTGCTGAATTAGATGCATTTTCTCATAAACCATGTTACTAGAAAGACACCATGCCGTTTCAAGCCCCTGCATTTGAGAATGACTATGGATTTTAGCTGCTTTAATCTGACTACGGGAAAAGGTCTTATTTTTAGAAAATTTCAGTTCCTTGCTCTGAGAAAGCCATGCTCCTTAAAAGGTAAGGTAACTGAAAAGGGGTGACAGATATGAAAATGGCAAGGAAAATAAAGATATAGGCAGATCTATGTTTATGGTGGTACATGGTACAGTTAGAAAGAGAAAACTTGTGTTTAAGCTGGATCAGGAAAAACAATTGATTCATATGAGAACACGTAAGGGAATTACTACAGTATGAACTGAAAAGCCAATAATTTGACAGTTTTTAGATTAGCCTGGAAACATAGTGAGGGATGTTTTCTTTGACATTGGTGGTAGATGTAACTTAACTGGATTTTTCCAACTGTAGTGTCTGTGATACATTGTCTGAAAGCAAAGTAAGGAAAAGGCTCAGAAAAAAATTAATATCTGGTCAAAGGAATTACAAATTCCTTTTCTTAAGAATTACGTTTTCCAAAATAATTTAATTTAATAATTTAATAATTTAATTTTTACTACTACAACCTAGCTAATAATTTTCAAAAACATCTTTGTTGTACTGTACAGCTTTTTCACATTATGAATGTGAAATACAGTTTTCTGTTTATCTGCATTTTTTAACTAAGTGAAGTTCCTAGTTAGATCTGTATGCAAATTTTGATCCAATGAGCTAAAGCTTTTTCAAGAGAGAATTGGATCTTCTTACCAATATAATTCTTATTGCTATGCAATAAAATAATAGTAGTAATAATTTAACATTTCAAAAAGGAATTGATAAGGTGATAAAGTGTTTAATTAGGTAGGAATTAGATACAGGTCAAGATGTGATAGGAACTCTAAAAGATAATGAAAATAATTTATAAGTGAAATAATCCTTTCAAAAAGTGTGATGGTAATAATAGACACATATTTCTTAAATAAAACCATAATTCAAAAGGCACTCTGGGAGCAGAGATAGCTAAACCACTACCTGACATTTTCATGTGGTATTAGGGAACAGGAAGTTTTCAATAGTGGCTGAAGTCAGATCCAAATCATAATGGCTATATATGCATTTTTACATGTTAGAAAAAGAAAACATCATCCAATTATATTAGACTTTACTCTGTAAGCTTTTATTTGTAATGATAGTGATAAGCTGCAATAAACAAAAGATTTGATGAAATGGAGATGGGGAGAAGAGTAAAACACTAACATCTAATGAAAGCCAAACTGGAAATAATACAACCATCTTTCCCACTCTTAGTAAGGACTGGGAGTATGATTCCTTATTCTGTGTACCAGTGACTCCTGCAGCATCTCCACTACTATATATGTTTTAGCCATATGGTTTAGTTTTACATAGACCTGTGAGGAGCAGGAAGTTGGACTCAATGATCCTTATGGGGGTCCCTTCCAACATGAGATACTCTATGATTCTATGATACTGCTGGCAGTGGTAAATCCACATACAGCTGAGCCTGTGTTCCTAAGTAGGGACCCACGTGGTTTGTATCACTATAGATAAGTGCATGAATTTCTTGATTATTATCTAAACATTGGTTCTTTGATTGTACTCACAGGACAACAATCCAGTCAGCACTATTCCCATGTACATTGCAAATATTGATTAATTTTTATACATAATGATGTCTGAGGCAGAGAAAGTTTGTTAAGGAGATAAGCAATTAGGTCCAAGACAGATTATGGAACTGCACAAAGGTAGGGCTAAAGAACCTTCAAGGAATAGACCTGTTTATCCCCTTTCCCAAAAAAATAACATCCTGACAGATCCTTATCTAAGGTGCTCTCAAAAATTTCCAGCAATAGAGACTTCACAGCCTTTATAAGTGATCTGGTCCAGTGCTTCTCAGCCCCTTCTGTGAGTTTTCCTCAATGCCCAGTTCTAATTTTTCTTGCTGTTGTTGAAGCCTATTACTTCTCATCTTATCCCTCTTGAACAGACAATAAAAAATTTCCTTATTCTTTGCAGCAACATTTTATGTACATGAAAATTCTTGTCTGTATTATTGCTTAGTCTTGTCTTTTTTTAGGTTACCGAATCTCTTTTTTTCCCAGTCTGTCTTGTAGGTCCTGCATTTGATGAGCTCCTCATGGCCCTATTCTGGATTCTTTGTCATTGGTTGGATTTTGCTTCATGTTCTTCTTGAAGGTAGTCTCCAGAACTGAGAATACCCAAAGCCTTAATAATGTAGAATTTCTGTCTACATCTTGTATGCTGTTCTCCTGTTTACATGTCCCAATATGCTTTTTTCCAGCAGCACTAGCTTGTTAACTTATGATCAACTGGTAATCAACAAGTCCCAGGTCACCCCCATGGAGGCCTGTCGTGAGCCAGTTGCTGCTCGTTGTGCAATTGTGCAATTGAACATTCTTATCTGAATATAGTATTTTGTATTTAGTGTTGAATATTGTCCATTCACTTGCATATCCTTTCTCCAATTTTGCCAATATAATTTTGAATCTTAAACCTGTCTTCCACTTTACAAAGAGTCTCCTTCAGCCCCAAGTTGTCTGCAAATTTAATAAAGTCATTATTACAGTTTCATAGTTTTAGTGGAGATATTTAACAGGTGAAACTAGGCACCAGCTACTGCAGAATCCCACTTGGTGTAGCTTTTGTTTAGTGATGAAAAACTGTCAACTCACCACAAGATATTGTCATACACTGCTTTTGCATCCCCATTTTAGTGATTCCATCTCAATCACGCTTCCATGGCCTACTATGTGTCTGTCATGTGAGACAGAAGACCCTTACAGTAGTCAAGATATATGCCATCTATTTATTCTTCCCTCCCCCCAGCCTGTTCCCCTATGGTAGCGTTAAGATAGCTTAGTGTGTTCGTGATGAACTGTTTTTCTCATCTGTTTCCTCACTAACTTTCAAGTGTTTACAAGTAGTTTGCTATCAGATTGATCCATAATTTTTCAGTTTGCTGCCCATTTTTGAAAGAAGCAATATGTTTCTTTTTTTCCCCAGAGCATCACCCCATTTCTCAAAAACAACTACTGCAGTATCTAAGATAGCTTCAGATGATTGTTTAACGAAGAATCTCACAAATCCTTACTTTGGATTTGAAGAATGTAAAGTTGAAATTCTTTGGTCTCTGCCAATTTGAAAGCTCACTGAAGTATTACGCTGTCCTGTGTTGTGTTGGTGACATGCTTGTATTAACTTTGTTAGACAATGCTAATCCAAAAATACTAAACCTTTAAATGTTGCCTGCATTGTCTATCATTAGTTCCTTCTTTCTGTCTTGTAGCAGAACAGCAATTCCCTTCTCAGTCTTACAGTGCTGATGTGCATGTATGCTTCTTGTTCCTGTTGATGTGTCTAGCTCATTTTCTACCTGAGACCTTCGTATGTGCCTACATAACTGAACCTAGTTTCCATCTTCTGTATGTTTGCTTATGCCTGGTTCCAGTGAAACCCATCATTAAGCAAATTGCTCCCTTCCTACATCCCCCTCCTGCTTTGTGTCCTTAATATCACTTCTTTGCCAGTTCTCCTAAACTTTCTACTTCTTTGACTTGTCTTTCTGATGTCTGCATTTTTTCAGTCTGCTGATTTCATTTTACATTGCTTCATCTCTTTTTAAAAGTGATCAGCTCTCATGTCATGGTCTCTCTGATCCACTTTGCACTGTCAGTGTTCTAAAACTCATTGGTTAGAGTCCAGCTTTAAAGGCTATTTGCATACTTCGCTGTCTGCATCAAAACGTTGTTACTAACTCATTCCAAGAACTTGCTGAGCAGTCTGCATACTGTCCTGCACCTTCCCCAAAGTCACACTAAATTTCTGCAGAATTTCGTTGAAGTTACTGCTGTTAACCACAGAACATCCTTCTCCTGTAAAAACCCATATAAAGATAATGATGCATTCCTTGATCTAAATGTACCACTACTCGCCATGTAGTTTATTTGGAGACTTAGAAATATTCTTCCCCTGTTTGAAACTATTTTTGCTTGTTCCATACTATCAGCCCTTCAAGCTGGATGGTAAGGGAACATAAGTAAGAGAGCTTTTCCTGCCCCTAAAAGGCATAGAGCTTCCTTCCTGCGACATTTTGGATACAAAAGGGAGAGTCTAGTGCAAAGTTTCCCAAACAAAACCCGTTATGTCGATGCATATCATAGGGTTGGTAACAGCAGCATGAGACAGAATATTTGATACATTTTACATTCATAGGTCTGATCCACATGTTTTAATAATGATGTAGGAAACTAGACCAGTTGGTTTTCCTAACAGCTGGAATATGCCTTACTTTGTAATTTACACAATGAAAATAATGAGATGATAGACCCTATGATTATTTTACCTATACATTGTATTTTATTCAGTAAGGCATGACTTTAACCTGGGTTCTAAAAGACTAATCAGTGAGCAAAACCCTCTAATTAAAATGTACTTATATTTATAATGTACTCTTAATGTTCCCTAAATCTTTAACTGATGTTTGAAATGCTTTTTTGATAATAATACATCCTATTTTATCTAGTTTTATTTTCCTCTAGAAACATCTGTGAAACAGAAGGGATGAGACTTTCTCTTAAAAATTGTGGGAACACATAAAATATACAGTACACTTCCTGTTATAGAAGGCTATTTATTAGTCTAAATACTTGTGCAATATTTGGCAAATGATCAAAACTAGTTTCTCCTGATGTGTTTACAATGTTCTAAATTAAAAGCAAAGCCCATTTTCAAGTGACATTTGTCATACAAACTGAAATGTTGCTCTCATGCTGCATGTGGTTGTACTTTCTGCTTGACAGGATAAGCTCCAAATGTTGAGTACAAAGTTTTCAACAAAGTTCTTGTGAGAATTAGACTTGCGATCTAGCAATCCTTCTTATAAGAAGAACCAAAAGAGTCTTTCCCCCAGTGTCAAATTTTTTTTCTATGACTGTATGTTTACTTAACTTTCTGCCTGATGCTGTACTTAATCAGCTATACTGAGAGAAATTCTTTCTATTTCATTGCATATTCTGGTGCTCTTTATTCCATTTTAATGTTTTTTCCCATAACCTTTGAGTGGTAAAATGGTCACAGACAAGAGCAGAAGAGATCCTATTTCTCTAGTGAATGCTTCAGAAATGTACTAAGGCATAAATTTAGCAGAAGTTTTGAACAGACACTGTCTTCTGCATCAAACTGTAAAAAAACAGCTTGGAGTGCTACAGAAATGCACTTTCAGTGTTAAAAAAATTACTCAGTACCATATGCAAAGCATTTTATTTTCAACTTAGACTCAAAACCAGTTATACAAACCCATTTATTAATTATCATTATTGTTTCCTACAGGTTTTTGACAAGTTTTGAGAGAAAACTGGGTCAGTTCAGCTTTTGAGTGTATTTCACCATTACGTACCTATTCAAACCCCATGCAACACCTAACATGTTGCACAGGAAAAATGTGCTTGAGTCATGTTTCATGTTATAAATAGAGACACAGGCAAACACACAGAATGTATCATTTCCAAGAAGAACACTCCTTATTCCAGTAACCTGTCCCTCTTTTCATATCTCAGATTTAGTAATCTTTTTACTGAGTTGCAGACTGCCCTTGGACTTTTGGTCATCCTTGAATTTAAATAAAAATTATTGGCATCTGTAGTTTTATTGTTTTTTTCCTTATCTAAGTACTTTAATAACTATGAATGGTCCTGACTGAAACTAAAATCAGAAAATCTGCTACAGTTCAGGAAAACCACCATTTGCCATATGCAGGCAACTGTCCTGTGGATATTTTAGGACTGTAGCTTCAGCTGAATCAGGGATACTTGGAAAGAGAGTGAGTAAAAAAAGTGTATGTGTGCAACCTTCAAAAAAAAAAAAAAAATTGTCTTGTGTCCCAAACCTTGAGTACCTCTCTAAGGAGTACATTCTGCTTCCTGTTCTAAAGGCTTCAAGTGGTAAAGGTTTTTTTCCTATGAAGTAATTACAACATAATTAACTACAGTTTTTGGAGCCAAGCATTTTCAGAGACAGTGCAGAAACTATTTAACAAAGCTGAGGCAGACAATCCAAGAAAATATACTGAAAGCTAGTTATTACACCATGTTCTGTAAAGAAAGACTTGGATAATAAATAACAAATATGGCCCAAGCTATCAAACCACAGTTGCATGATGAAGAATATGCTCTTGTTGCTTCGCCTTTTTACATTCTCCCCGTTGCCAGCACCACTACTACATTGCCCAAAAAGATTCTACCATAACAAAATTAAATCCTTGTTGAAGGCTGAATCCCATGTCCTTCATCTAATATAAATATCAAGTAAATACAATGTTGCCAGAAAATTTATGCCAAATTAAAGCCACAGGACAGTGGTAGAATTGAGATTATCTCATGAGACAGGAGTCAGGAAAAATCTTAGATGGAAAGCATTCTGTGTATACAAAAAGACACCATAATATTCAAATTGATATTGAGAGATATAGTCTGGAGGGCAGAAGTGAAAAAGGAGGTCAAGTTTCCTTAGGCTCAGTGCTAAATATTTTCATTTTTTAAATTTAATAAGGATTACACATTTATGCTTAGATACCCATAAATGCTTTTTGAGGAGATACGGATAAACATAATAAAGATACAGGTACCTGAAGAAAGAAATATTTCAAACTGAACAAGGATGCTGAAATCAAGAGAACTGGCCTTGACTAATTTGAGATTTTAGTCAACAGTTACTCATGGGACTGAACTAATGACCCTGTGATTTCTTTATTTTAGGAGGTAGCTTCAGCAGCTTATGGAAAATTTGAGCATCAGAATCTGAACTGACTGCAATGGATGGGAAAATGAAACAGCTTCAGCTAGATCGCTACTAGTACTGAAGGAGCTTTCTGAAATCTGCCCATGGGAATATACAGGAGTGAGAAAACATCTTAGTCAATGATTGGGGGACATGCGGCAATCACTCTTGAGTAGCAGCAGCGTATTTTAGGCCATTGTTACCCTGATACACTCCAGTGCTCTTTTAGGAAAACAATCTGCTTCCAGCCACATTGTAAAGACATGGTGTAGAGAGAGGAGACTCTGGCATGGAGTCTGGAGGCTCTCTGTAATCTTGAGGCCACACATGAACAGAAAGAGAGCATCTTCCTTAAGGAGCATTATTACATGAGTTTTATGTGAGCAGAATTATCAGAAGAAAGACAACAAACACTGCAGGCTCGCATGAGAGCAAGCTAGTGAGTGAAAGCATCAGATTAGCGAGTGTCACATGGACAAATTGTTACAGACAGTGATAAAATGGCTCCAGGAGTCTCTCAGGCTTTTCTTACTACTCAAATTCATTATATCACATCCTACTTATAAAGTATTCTTCTGGGAGCCACCTGACTTTTTGTACAATCTGACATGCCACTTAACTATTTATCACATCAAGCACGATGATAATAAAGTGATCACTTCATAGCATTTTTTTAAGGTAGAGAAGTCAGTTTCCTTCTCAACCATAATTCTGCACTTGTTAAGAAGATGAGAGACTTCCAACAAAACAGAATGGTTTATAAATAATTCAGACTGCAGATGAGTTATTGTCCCCTCTGCATGTCATCTACAGGCCACACTTTCATTTTTCCATACCTGAAGAGACTAGTGCCTAGATATACTAGTGCATAAACCACGTAGCAGGGGCCCAGTGTAGATACAGCAAGTTCCACAGTGGTCTCTCAGATACAAGGCATTCTTTTTAATTTCCATATATCTCTCACTGTGTTGCTAGGGTTTACAGTGAAATTTGTTTTTGATCTAGAAATTGATGTAGATTAATGCATAAACCAAAAGACTGTACCTCCCTTCCGTATCTGTTAACATGAGCACTGGTGAGTTAGTCTATAGGCAATTGGGAGAAATCTCTGGGTTGCTATCCCTTGTCCTCGTGGGAGATTTCAACTTCCCAGACATCAACAGGAGAGAACATACTGCTGTGACAAGAAAATCTGGGAAATTCCTGGGGTTGGTTGAAGATAATTCCTTGTCACAAGTACTCAGTGAGCCAACTAGGAATGGTGCCCTTCTAGACTTGTGATTTGTGAATACAGAAGGACTCAAGGGAGATGTGGTGGCAGGTAGCTGTCTTGACCACAGTGACCATGAAATGGTTGAGTTTAAAATTTTCGATGTAATGAGAAAAAAGTTCACCAGAGTTGCTACCCTGTATTTCAAGAGAGCAAACTTTAAACTACTTGGGGAGCTACTTCACAGTGTCCCCTGGGAATCTGCTTTTGAGGGCTTAGGTGTCCACGAGTGCTGTTCAGTTTTGAAGAATCACTGTTTAAAAGCACAGGAGCAGGCGATCCCATTGTGTCGCAAGTAAAGAAAGCGGATCAGAAGACCAGCTTGGCTCAACAGGGAGATCCCCTTGGAACTCAGGGAAAAAGAGATTGGATGGCCTCTAGAGGCAAGGTCAAGCTTCACAGGAAGATTACAGAGCCATCATTCACATATGCAGGGAGAAGACACAAAAGGCCAAAGCTCAACTGGAGTTGAAACTGGCTATTGTTGTACCAGACAACAAGAAAGGATTTTTAAAGTATGTTAATAGCAAGAGGATGTCCAAGGACTCATACTTGTTGAAGACGGTCCCCTGGCGAATAGTGGTGCAGANAGTACTCAGTGAGCCAACTAGGAATGGTGCCCTTCTAGACTTGTGATTTGTGAATACAGAAGGACTCAAGGGAGATGTGGTGGCAGGTAGCTGTCTTGACCACAGTGACCATGAAATGGTTGAGTTTAAAATTTTCGATGTAATGAGAAAAAAGTTCACCAGAGTTGCTACCCTGTATTTCAAGAGAGCAAACTTTAAACTACTTGGGGAGCTACTTCACAGTGTCCCCTGGGAATCTGCTTTTGAGGGCTTAGGTGTCCACGAGTGCTGTTCAGTTTTGAAGAATCACTGTTTAAAAGCACAGGAGCAGGCGATCCCATTGTGTCGCAAGTAAAGAAAGCGGATCAGAAGACCAGCTTGGCTCAACAGGGAGATCCCCTTGGAACTCAGGGAAAAAGAGATTGGATGGCCTCTAGAGGCAAGGTCAAGCTTCACAGGAAGATTACAGAGCCATCATTCACATATGCAGGGAGAAGACACAAAAGGCCAAAGCTCAACTGGAGTTGAAACTGGCTATTGTTGTACCAGACAACAAGAAAGGATTTTTAAAGTATGTTAATAGCAAGAGGATGTCCAAGGACTCATACTTGTTGAAGACGGTCCCCTGGCGAATAGTGGTGCAGAAAAAAGCAGAGGCATTCAATGCATTTTTTTGCCTCAGTCTTTAATACTGATGATAGATCTTGGGCTGTCCGGTCCTCTGAGTTGGAGGACCATGACTGCAGGAGCAGTGACTCCATTTGTGGACAGGGCAATTATAAGAGACCAGCTGTATCAGTTGAATATTCATAAGTGCATGGGACCTGGTGGGATTCATTCTGGACTACTGAATGAGCTAGTGGATGTGATGGCAGGACCCCCCTCATTAATCTACCAAAGGTCTTGGGAATCTGGGGAGGACCCTGCTGAATGGAAGCTAGCCAACATTATTCCAATTTACAAGAAGGGCATGAGGGAAGACCTAGGAAAGTTACTCTATTTCTAACCTCAGTACCTGGGAAAATGATGGAAAAGTTCCTACTAAATGCTACTGCAAGGCATTTCAAGAACAATGCCATCATCAGGCACAATCAGCATGGGTTCACAAAGGGAAAGCGCTGTTTCACTAATCTGAGATCCTTCCACAGTAAGGTCACCCATCTACTGGGTGAATGGAAGGTGGTAGATGTGGCTTTTCTGGATTTTAGTAAGGCTTTTGGTACTGTCCCTTAGAGCATCCTTCTGGACAAGTTGTCCAACTCTGAGATGAACAGGTGCACACTCAGCTGGGCGAAGAACTGGCCTTTTGACATTAGGAAAAATGTCTTTAGCAAAAGGGTTGTCAAGCACTGGAACAGGCTCCCTAGAGAGGTGGTCAATGCCCCAAGCCTGGCAGTGCCTTAAAAAAAGGCATTTGGACAATGCCCTTCATAACAGGCTTTAACTATTGGTCAGCCCTGGAGTGATCAGGCAGTTGATGGATGGACCAGTGGGTGGATAAGGAATTGGCTGCGTGGCTGCATTCAAGGAGTTGTGGTCGATGGTTCCATGTCCAAGTGGAGACCAGTGAAGAGTGGCATTTCTCAGGGGTCAGTACTGGGACTGGTGCTGTTTAACATCTTTGTTGGCGACATGTGCAGTGGGATTCAGTGCACCCTCAGCAAGTTTGCCGAGAACACCAAGCTATGTGCAGCAGTCAACGTGCTGGAGGGAAGGGATGCCATCCAGAGGGACCCGGACAGGCTTGACAGGTGGGCCCGTGCAAACCTCATGAAGTTCAACAAGGCCAAGTGCAAG
>VYXH01001032.1:63161-92404 GCA_013397275.1 Burhinus bistriatus | reverse complement strand
CACATTCCCATCCCCAGTACCACGTTCCCACCCCCAGCACCACGTTCCCAGCCCTGGCACCACGTTCCCAGCCCTGGAACCACGTTCCCAGCCCCATGCCAGGCCTCCTCTCTCGGCCGTGGCTGAGGCTATGCCCACCAGCGGTGCCGCAGCCGGGGAGGCTGATAAAGCCGGGTGTTGGTCCGGCTTTTGCTAAAGGACGGACGAGATAACTGCGGGAACTCCCTCGGTACCAGGAGGGCTTCGGTGATGTTTTTCCCTTCTCTCATCTGATGGGCACCCACAGAGGCCGGTGGCTCATCCCGGCCAGGGCTGTGCTCCAGGTGGGAATACTGTGAGCTGCTGTTTCCAGGCTGAGAGAGTTGGGGGTGTTCAGCCTGGAGAAGAGAAGGCTCCGGGGAGACCTTGGAGCCCCTTCCAGTCCCTAAAGGGGCTCCAGGAAAGCTGGGGAGGGACTCGGGATCAGGGAGTGGAGCCAGAGGACGAGGGGTGACGGTTTTAAACTGGAAGAGGGGAGATTGAGGTGAGATCTGAGGAAGAAATTGTTGCCTGTGAGGGTGGTGAGACCCTGGCCCAGGTTGCCCAGAGCAGCTGTGGCTGCCCCATCCCTGGAGGTGTTCAAGGCCAGGTTGGACAGGGCTTGGAGCAGGGAGGTGGAACGAGATGTTCTTCAAGGTCCCTCCCAACCCAAACCATTCTATGATGCTATGAATCATGCCAGCACGGGGCGGGCAAGGTGAGGGTTAGCGCGGCGGCCGCAGCCCGTGAGGTTCACGGCCGTGGGAGCGCCTGGCCCAGGCCGTGCCCAGCTGTGCTTAAAAGGTGCAACAGAGTTGGTGGGACTCACCACATGGGGCTTGGGAAGGTCCCCCAACCGCGACACGGTGCCACCGTTCCCAGGGACCCCGCGCAAGAGGAGGAATCCTCCAGGATATGGGCACTGCTGCCGATGACTTCATTAAAAATTATTTTAAAAAATATTCAGAGAAATCTCTCTGATCAACGACCAAGCCTCCAAGTAAACAGGAACACGAGGGTTCACAGGACCAGCCTCAGAGTCCCCCATTGTCCCCTTTGGCAGCGGGCCACTGGTTTGCCTCGTATGGGAGGAAATGGCTTTCTGTTACACTGCGGTTACTTTTTGCCAGTTGGCTCCAACACAAGCGTTATTTTATTAGCAGTAGCGAAATGAAACGGCGACGTTCAGCAGAGGGGTTTAAGCTCAGAAGGGGCCAAACCCGGCGGGGGCAGTTTTAAGAGCAGATAAGGGACACCTGCATGACAAAACCCACCCTTCCCATCGGTGCATTTTTTGCCTCTCTGTGATCTCCCCTGCTCCCTTGCTGACCATGGCTCAGTTTCTCCAGCCCCGCTGCGTGCCCCAGACCTCCTGGTGCTCTGCCACGGAGCAAGCAGCCTGCGGGGCACCCCACCGGTCCCCTCTCTCCTTCGTGTGCCCCGAAGGAGCTCCCCCCGAAACGCCCAGTGCTGAGGCTGTGTGGAGGTGGGCAGATGCTGTGGAGGACGAGACGTGTGGTGTGGGCACTAACGGAGCAGGGAGCGCAGCCCACGGCTGGGACGGGTCTGGCTGCAGGGCCCAGAGCATCCTCTTACTGCCCTGTCTGGGTTCATCACATCCCCATGGGGGAAGCAGCAAGTGGGTCGTAGAATCATCTAGGTTGGAAAAGACCTTGAATCATAGAATCATGGAATCGTTTTGGTTGGAAGAGACCTTTAAGATCATCAAGTCCAATCATTAATGTACCACTGCCCAAACCACCCCTAACCCATGTCCCTCAGCACCATGTCTGCCCGGCTTTTAAATACCTCCAGGGATGGCGACTCCACCACTGCCCTGGGCTGCCTGTGCCAATGTTTGATGACCCTCTCTGTGAAGAAATTTTTCCTAATCTCCAATCTAAACCTCCCCTGGCACAACTTGAGGCCGTGTCCTCTAGTCCCATTGCTTGTTACTTGGGAGAAGAGACCGACCCGCCCTGGCTACAACCTCCTCTCAGGAGCTGTAGAGAGCGAGAAGGTCTCCCCTCAGCCTCCTTCTCTCCAGGCTGAACAACCCCAGGTCCCTCAGCCGCTCCTCACAAGACTTGTGCTCCAGACCTTTAAGATCACCGAATCCAACCATAAGATCACCGAGTCCAACCGTAACCGGGTCCCTCCTTTGCAGGGTGAAACCAGGCCGGTCTGGGCTTCACCGGGACCTCCCCGGGTCCCAGCAGGTCCCAGCACCCGAGGGGTCCCCGGATCTCCCCCCTGTGACACCCCCTCCCCAGCCGGCTACAGCAGCAGCTTCTGCAGGCTGGGCCTGGGCAGAGCAGCCGGGAGATGAGCCGAGAGGTCCCCCCTTGCTGATCTGCATTTGTTTTAAGGTCTCTTTCATGTACTCTTTGAGGCTCGTTTCCTGTTCTTTGTAGAAAACAATGGTGTGTCGTGTCCCCCCCGCCCGTCCCAGGGTGGCTTTATCTCCCCTCCCCTGGGCTGCGCTCCCTCGGGACCTGAGCTTTATGTTTGTCTTAAAATACAAAACCCCCGCGCTGGTTTAACCGAACTGATTTTAAAGCTGCGTCTGGTGTTTAACGTCTGGGAGATGCGTTTAAACCCATCGAGATTTTCTACGTTTGGGCAGATTAACGCGCAGCCGTAATTTACTGCGCGAGTGACAGACGCTGCAAGGCCGGGCCCGTAAATGCTGACATGGGTTGAAATTCAGGGCTGGAGCTTTTCAGGCAAGCTGGAGCGCAGATGCTCGGAATAACGTATTATCTGTCTGTTATACAACCCAATATGATCTGTTTGCCTTTTGCAGTGCTTTAACTGCTTCGTTCCTAGCCCGGCGCCTCCTGAGAGTGAAGCCTGCGTGAACGGGCCGTCACTGCTCGCTGTGCCACGAGGACCTTCTCACCACCCTGCACTTTCCTCTCCTCAAAACGGGGACTAGATTCCCCCCAGATCTCCTGGCGGCTGTAGATCCCCAGGATCCTGCTGGGACGTACTGGGAACCAGCTGCAGGAGAGCGATGGGTGCATCAAATCAGCTGCCACAGCTTCTCCTGCGGGAGCCAGGAGCTGCACGAGCCCCCAAGGAGAGCTGGTCCCTGCGTGGTTGAGCTGCTTTACCGGGGTCACTTGCTCCAGAGAGACTTTTGGGGCAGTTTGGGGATATTCAGTGATCTGCTGTAGACAGAGGATGTGGTCAGGTGATTTCACGGAAGATTTACCAGCCAATAAGGCATCTACTGGGAGACCAGAAAACCAGTGCCCACGCGCACCCCAACAAGGAGGAAGCAAATAAGGTTAACGCAGTCCTCGGTAGCCTTTAGAAGACATTCCCATGATTTTTGTTTGTTTGTTGGTTTGTTTCGCTGGTGGAAATCGAGGATCTAAAACTTGCAGGGCCTGATGTGCCGGGTCCCGGTCTCCTCCTTTCCCTCCGGTTCCCGGCCGGGCCGTGCCCGCCGGCTCCTCCCGGCTGCAGAGCGGCGCCGGGGCCGGCAGAGGGAAGCATCTCCCCGGCGATGGGGGCGCCCCGGCCCCGCAGCCCGGCCAGAGCCCCTGGGGTGCTGGAGCCCGGCCCTGGAGGGTCCTGGGGAGGACCCGGGGAGGGGGGAGTGGGAGCAGGAGCAAACAGCTCTGCAGAAGAACAGCTCCAGTATGGCTGGAACATATAGAATCATCTAGAATCATATAGCATCACCCAGGTTGGAAGGGACCTTTAAGATCACCGAGTCCAACCACCAACCCAACACTGCCAAGTCCACCCCTAACCCATGTCCCTCAGCACCACGTCTGCCCGGCTTTTAATACCTCCAGGGATGGCGACTCCACCACTGCCCTGGGCAGCCTGTTCCAATGCTCGATAACCCCTTCCGCAAAGAAATTTTTCTTAATCTGCATCCTAAACCTCCCCTGGTGCAACTTGAGGCCGTTTCCTCTTGTCCTATCGCTTGTTACTTGGGAGAAGAGACCGACACCCCCCCTTGCTACAACCTCCTCTCAGGAGCTGTAGAGAGCGAGAAGGTGTCCCCTCAGCCTCCTTCTCTCCAGGCTGAACAACCCCAGGTCCCTCAGCCGCTCCTCACAAGACTTGTGCTCCAGACCCCTCACCAGCTCCGGTGCCCTTCTCTGGACACGCTCCAGCCCCTCAATGTCTTTCTTGGAGTGAGGGGCCCAAAACTGGACACAGGATTCGAGGTGGGGCCTCACCAGTGCCCAATACAGGGGGACCATCACTGCCCTAGTCCTGCTGGCCACGCTATTGCTGATGCAGGCCAGGATGCTGTTGGCCTTCTTGGCCACCTGGGCACACTGCTGGCTCATACTCAGCCGTCTGTCGAGTCCCGAGGTGCAGCTGGGCAAAGTGGTCCTGATTTGGTGTAAAGCCAGTGCTGGTGTCCCCTCACCTGGGCTGTGCAACCCTTGTCCATGGGACACATGATGGCCAGGCAGATTTCCATATTTTTGGGCAAGATGGAGACGCCCAAAGGTTTTGGATGCCATCAGCCTCCCTCCTCAGCAGAAGTGCCTGAAACAGGAGTTGTTATCTGGGGGCTTCTGAAAGGCAGCAGGGAGAAAGAGGCACTTCCAGAAAGAGACCTGCCTGGATTTGCCTCTGTCCTGAACCATCACTGTCTTCCCAAGAGCCTGCAGGATTAGTACCCAAGCAGAGAGGGAGGCACGGGGCTGGCACTCCACTTTATGCACAGAGTAGGATAAAGTCCTGACTCTCTCAGATTTGCAGTGTTTCTCCTTTATTGGAGATTCTCTTAATGGCACGGCGGGGATATCAGCAGGATATGAGCTTTCTGTACAGCAAGGACCTTGCAAGCGGTGTAGTTTGCACCTTAGTATTTTATCAGCCAGGCAGTGATTGAAAAAGAAAATTCAACCATTTTTCCTGGAACTTACCTGTCATGTCCTGTCCCTCACGACAGTACCTGGTTTGAAACACCCAGGCGGCAGGCAGGTTCCTTCGGACTCTCTGAATAGAGCATTCATTATCCCAGTCCAGGGGCTGCTCAGCCCAGGATGGCTTGTTCTCTCTGCTCTGCAGTAATTAGCTTTGCCCTGCAGTAATTACCTGTGGATGCTGGCATCTTTATGCAGCATAACCATATTAACAACACCCAGCTCCTATCTCAAAGCAGATCTGGAGCCGCCTTGCAGATCGCTATTCGAACTTTCCGATAGGGAAGCTGAGCCGTGTAGCGGGGAAGGTATTTATCCACCATCACTCTGCAGAGAGCCAGTGCCCTTCGGACCAGCTTCTCCCAGCAAATACACTCAGTATCATTTCCAACGCTATCAGTACCTTGGAAACGCAGGGTGGGAATAGGTCCAGCTGCACAGAATCATAAAATCATAGAATCATTTAGGTTGGAAAAGACCTTTAAGATCATCCAGTCCAACCACTGACCCTACTCTACCAGGTCTGCCACTAAACCACGTCTCCAAGCACCACATCTACACGACTTTTGAACACCTCTAGGGATAGCGACTCAACCACCTCCCTGGGCAGCCTGTTCCAATGCTTGATAACTCTTTCAGTGAAAAAATTGTTTCCTAATGTCCAGCCTAAACCTCCCCTGGCGCAACTTGAACCCATTTCCTCTTGTCCTATCGCTAGTTACTTGGGAGAAGAGACCAGCTCCCATCTCACTACAACCTCCTTTCAGGGAGTTGTAGAGAGTGATAAGGTCTCCCCTCAACCTTCTCTTCTCCAAACTAAACAACCCCAATTCCTTCAGCCGCTCCTCATAAGACATGTTCTCCAACCCCAGGGAGAGCAGAGAGAGGCAGCGGGGATGTACCTGGTGTGGGATTTGGGGAGATGCAGCTGCCTTCGACGGGGCAGGCACTGTCCCCACCTCGCCCCGCACGAGGAGTTATCACCTCCAAGGTGCCCCAGCACTCCCCAGGCTGTTTGCAATACTTAGTAAAAAAAGAAGGAGGGTGGTGGATGATTACTGTTTTTACCAACTCTGCAATGTCTCCCAGCTCAGCTGGACCAAGCAATAGCAGCACCAGGAATTATCATCACGGCTATTATTGCTTTGTGCTGCCGCAGGATTTTGGATCCCCTGTAAAGGAGCCAAAACCCAGAGAGACCACAGAGAAAACCTGTCCCAGAGAGCTTACAAAAGGCATGCGGCATGGTCAGGAAATGGACTTCAGGTGCCTCAGGCCCCAAGATGCACCCTTGATGTTAGGGTTAAGTAATGCTGTGTCTGCTGGGATGGACACCTCCGGGGAAACCCACAAAACACACCTCATCCCCCGCAAGAGTTGCAGCGAACACTTCAGTCCAGAAGGACTTATGACACATGCAAGCAAGCAGGCATGAAGCCTGTGTGTAGGATTCCCCAATGCCACCACTTTTTGGCTCATATCTCAAAAATAGGTGGTTGAAACAATACCCACCTCCTCCTTCAGGATGTCTCCAAGACCATGTCCTGTCCCTGCACTATTTTCCTGCCACCTGAATTATGCTTCAACTGCATCAGGTCTCAGCCAGCTCGTGACACTTCTGTGCAGCGTGGGCATTGACGGATCAACCCTGAGATCTTTCCCTTCTCTGGCCCAGGCTTACACACCTGGCTACCTCCCAGCTCCAATGCTACAAAACTTCCTGCTTCCAGGCTTAAAAACCCCTCCTCCTATCTGTCTTGTTTGGAGAATTTCTGGGAACAGGTAGGAAAAATCAGGATTTCTCTGTTTATGATCACACTGCCGCTCAGGCAGAGCTGCACTTGCCCCTAATTTGCAAAGTCTGAGCTAATATTCTGGTTACTTGCAGGAGTAACATCACAACAAGAGCATCCCCGGATGAACTGGAGTTTATCCTCATCACCTCTGCCATGCCCAGAGCGTGAGGGGGGTTGCTGTGCTCCATTCACAGGCTGTGGTGAGATTTCAGGATATGAAAATAGGATTTAGGAAACTCCGCTCTTTGGAAAATAGTCCCACAGGTGCCACAGGGAGAGGCATGCTGTGGGTGGGATGGCTCCATTTCCCAGTTCCCATCTCAGTTTCCCAGTCTCAACAACAGGGCTGCGCTGGGGAGATAGGCAAGGACCTAGCCTGGAGGCTGGGTTCCCAGAGCAGCCTCCTCCTCCGTCACCAGCCATTGTGCAACCTTCTCACCCTCCCTGCAAAGGGTGTGAGCAGAAACCCCCGCAGGTGGGTGCTGCTTGGGGTGCAGCTGAGCTTGGGAAAGAGCCCCCACACTGGCATCGAAGCACAGAATCACAGAATCACAGGGGTTGGAAGGGACCGCTGGAGATCATCTCCTCCAACCCCCCTGCCAGAGCAGGGTCACCCAGAGCAGGTTGCACAGGATGGCGTCCAGGCAGGTGTGGAATGTCTCCAGAGTTGGAGACTCCACCACCTCTCTGGGCAGTCTGTGCCAGTGCTCTGCCACCCTCAAAGGAAAGAAGTTCCTCCTCATGTTGAGATGGAACTTCCTATGGTCAAGTTTGTGCCCGTTCCCTCTTGTCCTATCACTGGGCACCACTGCAAAAAGACTGGTCCCATCCTCCTGGCACCCTCCCTTAAGTATTTGTAAGCATTGATGAGATTCCGCCTCAGTCTTCTCTTCTCTGGACTAATAAGACCCAAGTCCCTCAGCCTTTCCTCATAAGAAAGATATTCCAGCCCCTTAATCACCTTCATAGCCCTCTGCTGTACCCTCTCCAGCAGTTCCCTGTCCTTCTTGAACTGGGGAGCCCAGCACTGGACACAGTACTCCAGATGTGTCCTCACCAGGGCAGAGCGGAGGAGGAAGATGAACCTCCCTCCACCTGCTGGCCACGCTCTTCTTGATGCACCCCAGGATGCCATTGGCTTTCTTGGCCACAAGGGCACCTTGCTGGCTCATGGTCCTCCTGTTGTCCACCAGGACTCCCAGGTCCCTTTCCACAGAGCTGCTTTCCAGCAGGTCGGCCCCTAACCTGTACTGGTGCATGGGGTTAGTCCTCCCCGGGTGCAGGACCCTACTGTACCTCTGCGGGCTCCCTCCTTTGTGCCACGCCAGTTGGCACATGCTCCAGCCGCACACACCCTGGCTGCGGCCGCATGATGGCACAGCATTGGTCCCTTGCATGCCTCGTGTGCCTCCAGAGATGGGATGGCCAGATGGGGCCGGAGGCGGGCAGGGCCAATTTTACACCTCAGAGCTATTTTGGAGCCAAACTCAGCCCTGACGCAAGCAGGAAGTCAAGTGAATTGCACCAACCTGGGGTTATTTTGGGCCCTTCAGATTTACCTCTGCATTGCCTGCGGATTCTTAAACTCTCAGGACTTGTTGGTTTTATTATTTAGAGATGATTTTTAATCCCTCTGTGTTCCCAGGGAAAGCCGGAAATTAAAAAAGTGAACAACATAGTCAAGAAACAGGGAATTATTAAATGACTGAAGGAAATGTCTGTGCTGGTGAGGGCCGGTGTGGGAAGGGAAGGATGTTCAATGGAAGGCGTGTTCCCAACCAGCTTCTCCCCAGAGTTTGGCCCATCCATTGCCTGTGTTTGGTGACTGCCAGCAGCGTCCCTGGGGCAGCCGCTGGGAGAAAGGCACACGCTCACCAGCAGATCAGTGTTGGCACAAGCCAGCAAATGGCATCAGGACCTTCCTACGGAGTGTACACAGAGGGGGAGCTGTCTTCAGGGATGCATCCAGCTCTGCTTTAAGGCCATCAAGAGGGGGATCTGCAGGAGAGTGGCGTGGTCTTGACGTGAACATGTTTTATTGCGCAGGCAGCTGCGCTCAGACCGCTGCCTGGGCACGGGCACCCAGGCAGAGGCTGTTGAATAGCTTGCAGGAGGACACAAGCATTGCTTGTTATGGTTGGGGTTGAGTTTGAATCACAAGGGATGCTCTCTGCTGTGAGGGGATCTCATCTGCTTTCGGAAATAAGAGGGAGGTTTGTGCCAGGGCGTGATTGCAGGAGGATGGAGAGGGTTTTCCTCGTGGTCTCTGAGCCCAGGCACCAAATCAAGAATGAAGAGAGTAGGACACGGCCCCAGCACGCACTCCTGCTGGATCTGCACTGTGGCTGCTGGGGGCATTTCTATGCCCTTCTCAGGCTTTGTTATTGCAGGTGACAAACTCTTCCAAGAGGTTTTTCTAGTGGTTCTTCCAAGTGTCACCGTGTCCTTGTTATAACAACCCCTCTTGTCTGCCCACGAGGCACCCACACCAAATTTCTGTTTGCAAAATAATGCACAGAGACCGTGTTGAATACTGGTCTCCCTTTATTTTTGTAGGCAGATGGAGGATTCAAAGCATTTGGACATGCTTCTTTGAAGAGAGATGGGAAATTAGACAAGGTACAGGGATGTGCACTGGGACCAACACAGGTGGGCTGGGGAGGCTGCGGGGAGATGCAGCCAAAGGACCCAGAGGATGGGAGTAGGGAACACCTACAGGTGATTTCCCACTCCAGAAGTGACCCAGCTGGAGGGCACCCAATGTGGCCATCAGGCAGCAGATAGACAAAAGGAGGTACTTTTTCACCCAGCACCTAATTAAACTGGACCTTGTTGCCATAGGACCTCAAAAAATAACCTTTGAAAGCTTGAGATAAATGTATTTAGGACTGGTCTGTTCTGACCAGTTAAACATGATGGTTCAGCACCTCCAGCTAACTAAGTATTAAGTCACTGACCACCAGAAGATGTGGCAGGATTATTTCCTGCTTGCCTTCCTTCTTATATTCCTTCCAACAGACCAATGCTGCCACGGACAGGGTCAGAGGCAAACCCATGATCTGCCTTCTTAGGCGCCTACAGAGTTTTAAGGAAGGCGCCAATTCCCTGTGCTTTACCCCATCCTTCACCACAAACCGAGCTGCAGCTTCTCCCTTCCCGAACCAGAGCAAGCAGGTCCTGCTTTCTGCCCAGAGGGGAGCAGAAAGTAAAGAGGGGCCGGGGGGGGTCTCCCCCTTGAGTACTCAGAGACAGCCCTGGATGAAGAAGCCTTTGGTTCCCAGGGCCTGTTGCAGATTCTGCTATTTAGTCTCTCACAGACCTTGCACAAACTGTCACCGTCTCCTCCTGCCAAAGCTTTGCGCCACTCCGAGAAAGGATTGCAGGGTTAGAGAAACACGTCTACCCGGGTGCAAGGCTTCTGCCAGCTGTGATGTAAAGCCGCAGGCTCAGCCCAAGCGAAAAGGGACTTTCTCTTCATCTCCTTCCATTTTCACTTCTCTTCAGTCAAGATTCCTGCAAATAAGAAAGGGCGAAAAGTTGCTAGATGCAGGGGTTTGCTTTGGCAAGGGGTGGCTCCCGGCTTGTGTCAGCTAAATTTGAAAGCCTTGGGGACTCAAGGCAGCCCTTGCTGTGTCTGTGGCCTGCACCTAAAGCGGGACAGCCCTGGTTGTGCTGCCACAGCACTGCCAAGAATAAGGTGCTATTCCTCTCTCCTGATTTCGATAGCTTACCTTTTTATCTACAAGAAAGGGAGAACGAGGAAAGTCTCTGCTTAGCCCCTGCACATCCAGCAGCTCCTGCTGACTTGCATAAGCCGCAGGCTCTGCGGGGTACACACAACTGCACCAAGAAGCGCACGTGACAGATGACAGCACTGGGAGAACTTCCTTTAATTATTAGTTATTGCTGTTACTATTAACAATTAAGGCATTTGTTTTAAACCTGTCTGTATTTCAAAACAAGCACGAGGTGGTCAGATTGGCAAAGACTATTGGGTTAACTGGTATGGCATCCTGCCTGGAGTAAAGATAATAGAGTGCCTGGGTGATTGCTCAACGATGATGGATTGGTGGAGAATTTCTCTTGGACCCTGAGACCAGCCCTCTGGGGCTTGACAAGGCTTGCGCTCTGCTCCCCTGGAGCTTGCACAAGTACCAGGGCCATGATGTTGTAAAGAGCAGGTGTTTCAGACATTTGAGACTTTAAAACCACACCTCGCGTGGGGTGCAATCTGTCTTTGCTCTTGCTACTGATGCTTTTTGGTTGCCTGGAGCCCCTGCCCTACCTGGTGAAGAAACATGGATATTTACAGCTCTGCAGATGTGAACAAGAACGGGTACATTGCTCCCGGTAGGCTATACAGCAGCAATGGAGATGAATGCTTTCATTTGCCTGTGTAAAGCACATCCAGATTTAGCATGTCTCCTGCTGCTGTTATTATTTCTTCCAGACCGCGATTTGCTAAACAGCTTCCAAATCAAGCAGAGGACACGATTCCTGCCCCGTGGAGCCATGAATGACAGGGATTATCTAACTGTTCAGCATTAGCAAGACTCCCAGGTCACCTGCCTATGTTTTTATACCTGGAAGCATGAAACTGCAGCCCTGGAGCTAAAGTCCTGTACCAAAAGCAAAGGAGCTGGCAGCGGGACGGAGCCTGTCCAGGCTGTTTCAGGGCCTTCCTGGACACAGACAGCGCGATGCAGCATGGCACCGCTGAGCCAAAATGCCCGGGTTCCCTTCCCGACTCGCCCATTGCCTCGCTGTCAGAATGGAGCGAAGTCATTTTGTCTCCTTCCACCTCAGGGCTCTGACTCACGCGCGCTGAGCAAACAGCAGTGGGGACGTGGGATGCCACTGCTCCTGCCTCACCCTCCCTGCCCTGGGCAGCCTGTTCTGCCCCTCCACCGGCAGTCCCAGCCCCACACCAGCCAAGGCAATAAATAAAGACATGTGCCTCTGAGGTACAGCTTGTCCAAATGCGTTTTTTTAAGACAAATCCCTCGTCAGCAGCAGTTCAGGTAGAAGCCTCCATGCGAGGTGCCATAGGACAAGGCAGGTAAGACCAGTCGCGAGTTAAGCAGTTGGATTCTCCCAAACTTGCCCACCAGAGTCCCCATTTCCCCACTGTTTTGGTGGCACCAGCAACAGAACTGCTTCCTCGCCATGGCTTGTGAGTGCACAGTTACAAAATGTTTGCAGTTGGGTCCTGAGGCTGCGGGCTCAGCTCCAGTGAAAGCCCCTGCCCCTTCCACCGCCTGCTCTCAGCTGTCCCGGTGCAACACCCTCGGACCCGGCTGCCTGCCAGGGATGACAGAGGAGCTGGCATGAGGCTCTCCAGATGAAAGCATGTCCCATATCACTAAGACATTGTCTGGAATGTGCGGTCTTGCAAGACAGCATCAGTCCCAGGGAGCGACGAAGGGAACAGCTGAGGGGAAAGGATGAGGAACAAACCTCGTCCAGGAGGTTTCCTTGCAGATCATGGTGCAGAAGAGGCACATCTGAGTGAGCCGAGATGTCACATGTTAGAAGAAAGGTGGAGAGGAGGCAGCAAGTCTTAGAGAGGAAGTGAGGACTTTGGATGAAGTTTTGAGAGAAAAAAGTCTCAAATCCAGGATGAGGGGAGTCTCTCTGTGTAATTCTCACACAAGGCCCAGAAAGTGTCACCCCGGTGCTTCCTGGGCACCCCCATCTGCCCAGCCCACTCCCACGTCAGCATCCTCAGCACCCCAGACCCTTCTGACCACAGGCAGGAGGATGTAACCATTAGGAGGAGCTGGGAAGGAGGACTCACCAGAAAATCAGCCTCTCTTTATGACCTGAACACTACTTATTGATGAATCAGGGAAGATGTGGATTCGTGACATCCTCCTCAGTTATTTATTCATCGTGTGGCACAGTGTCATCAGTGATGTTTGGGTGCTTTGCTAATGCCAAGGATGCCAGAGTTTTTGGGGTGGGAAAACTTATTCTTTTCAAAGTTCATACAGGCCAGGCATCATGTGTTTGGGCAACCATCTGTCTTATTTTCAAATCCACCTCTGCCACCTTCTCTAGTCGACACTGTACCTCGCCTGCCTCCCTTCGCAGTGGGATGGGCAGGTCACCACTTGCTTCTCACTGAGATCCCCTGGGGAACTGGGTACCTTCTTTCAGCAAGCGAACTCAGTCTCCTACTCGCACGGTCCGTTCAGGAGTTACAAGTGAATAAGAAGCAAATCCATCCCAGACTTCCTCAATGTGGACACCGCACTGCAGCCATCCAGGGGGTGAGAGCAGCTTGCTGGGGACTGCCTCGGATCTTCTGCTTCAAACCGCATCATCTGTCCTCGAAAGAAACCCAGCCTTGAATTAGTTGCATGTAACGGAGGCTCTACCATGTTGTAATATAAGCTGCTTCAGTGGTTAATTACCCTCTCATTTCAAAATGCATGTGGATTTGTGAGGCTTTTGTAAGCCCTGGCATCTTTAGGAGGTGTGGCACAGCTCAGGTCTCCCAGGTACGCTCCTTTTTATAGGAGTATCAAAATAACTGGCTGAGCTTCCCAAAGAGCCGGTCCCCAGGCCAAATCTGAAGTGTCCCAGCAAAGGCTGCTGTTCGATCCCTACTCGTCAGGGAGCACATGGACAGGGACAGGGATACCTTGGTTCTTGGTCTGACCCTGCCCTGTCTTGCCAGACGTGGTGTCTCCACTGTTCCAACAGGAAGAACTGATCAACTAACGAGCTTTTATGTTTAAGAAAGCAACATATTTCTTCTTTTCCCCACCCTACATGGAGGAAAAAATGTTGCTTTTTGGGCAAAGTTTAATTGCTGCCAATTAACTTGACATCCTGAATGGAATTCAGGAGGAAAATGTTTGCAAAGCAGTCACCCAAAAGCGTCCTATTCAGCCAATTCTTTAACTAAATAACAAAATAAACTAGCCACAAGAAGTGTGATTTATTTTTTATAATAAAATTATTTTTTATAATAATAAAACAGTAGTTGGGGAAAAGTTGAAAAATGGCTCAAAAACGAGGCAGCATCAGCTTGCTGCGTGTTTTTCGGTGAAAACTGTTTTATTGGTTTTTAACCAGCTCTGTGAGGGAGGCTGTACGGATCAGTCCCTCCCCTGGGAAAAACAGGGTTAGGATTGGGGTGTGTGCGCCTGCGCAGGTAACCTGCCTAGGGGCACACTGATGATTTCAGACTGCATTTCTACCCGCTCTTCCAACCTTTCCAGCTCATGCTTCTCTGCCCTCCCTCTCTGCCCCTGCCCATTTGGGTGCAGAGATATAAACTCTCCAGCCAATATGTTTCCTTTGGGGGACTGGAAGGTTTGCCTGGAGGGTGCTCATGGCTCTTGTCTCATCCCAACGCTTTCCCTAGAGACGGAGCAAGGGTATTTCCTGGCGGCTGCTCCCAGTGAGCTCACACCGTGGGCACTCCTTCAGAGCTAGAGCGGCAGGGCAGGTTACTGCTCCAGCTTTGCTAGAAACCTTGGAGCTCCTGACGCTTCGCCTCACCGCGTGGAAGTAGTGCTGGTCCATCTCAAGGGAACACAGGTAAGCCAGGTGGGGATGAGAGGCGAGCAATACGCCAGCAGCCACTGAGCACTCTCATCGCTGCTTCAATTCTTCTGCCTTTTCCTTCTCCTGTCTCATGTCTCCTCCATCCCTTCACCATCCTCAACTGAGGACTATTCAGCTAGGAGACGGGATTTACTATCTTGGGTCTGATTCTTTTTTTACCCTACACAACCGCTTGCATGGTTGTAAAAGTGTCATGCAGAGCACCAGGGATCAAGAGAGAGTCACTGTGGTGCGAATGAGCACATGGAAACCCAAGATCCCAAAGAGTCAGACCTCAAACCAATCTGCCTGCCATCTATTTTATTTTTCTTCTGTAGCTGAGATCTTACCTGCTTTGTGGAACCAGCTAGCCTGGATTAAAGGGAGGGCATCGTTAACTTGCAATTGTAAAAGAACGGTGGAGGTTTATCCATGAGTCAGTTTATCTGGTTGGAGCAGGAGGTTACAGAAGAGCTTGTTTGTATTAGGTGTTTTCTCCCTTTGAACTTCTTCTTGGGAAGAGAAGCAGAGGAAGTTGTGGTAGCTCCACCACTGCACACCTACAGTAACTGCTGAAGTCAGTGGTGTTGCTCAGCTGACACCAGTGTAAACAGGGACTTGACTGTTTCTCCGCAAGAGCATCATCAACTGATGAGTGGTTTTAAGATAAACTTCCCTTCCTTGTGTTAGACTCAAAGCTGAAAGGATTTTCAAAGAAAAGAAAGCTGTTTTCCACCCCTTGCTACCAGTGCCTGGGGAGCTCAGAGATGCTGCTGAAGTGCTTGATGTCACCCCGGTACCTACTCATTCTGCAGAGCTAGGGAAGCACAGCCGGACGGGTTAGTTCAACACTGCATCCAGGGACTTAACTGCTTAGCTCCAGGGAATTTCTGTGGCTGTTGTGTACCAAATACCCAGCTGCTAGGATTTGGATGGTGCTTCCAGACACCTCTAAGGTTGGCACCCATCTATCAGCTTCTAAAATAGCTCCAAAGACTCAAGGATTTGAAAGAAAACATGCCAAATAGGAAAGTTGATCAGAACTTTAACTTCTTCAAATGAGTAAAAAGAGGGCTGAGAAATGATGCTCACGCAGAGGATAGGAAAGTCTTTAGCATGGGGAAGAAAAACAGGCAAAAGGTTAGATTTTTTTTAGAATCCCACTTGTAACTGCAGCTTCTGCCACTGCCAGAGGCCAGGCTGGGGGACCTGGCAGAGGAGAGCCCACTCAAGGTGTGAAGCTCTGATGTCTTTCACTGGGAAACCAGGACAGGGCTTGCACGGGAGGGCGTTCAAAATGAAATCACTGCCTTTGCTCTGCACCCCCAGGACTCCGGTAATACCCAGGGTCTGAGCTGGTGCTCCAGGGCTGAGCTTGCCTAAGGTGAGCTCCAGCCCTCAGGAAGATGCTGAGAAACGACTAAGGAGAACAGAGCCAATGAGCAATAAACCCCGTAGAGCTGTCCACTCCCAAAAGGTAGCTCACAGCCCATGAAGCCCTCTTGGCAGAAAGATCTGAATCATAAAGAAAGTGAAGGCAGAAGACAGAGTGACAAGGACAGGGCTGAAATGGGGAAGCATGACATGGCAGCGATGACCCCTGGTGAGAGATGTTAATGCCATGGATGGGGCTGTGGCGACTGTTCCCAGGCTCAGAGTTCAAGACCATGTCCTAGGGTCATTTGTCACTCCTGCATGGTGGGGAGAGAGGAGGAAATATTCTGCAATATGATGAAGGCAGGCAAGAGGATGAGTCTTTTGTAGCAGGGTAAGGACGCTGTGCTTGAGGAGGCTGGTGCAACGTGAGCGCACGTGTGTGCAAGAGGCAGGCAGGCAGAGTGTGCTTCTCCCCTTTGGGTGAGCAGCACACTCCTCCCCAGGTGCAAAACTAACCCGCTCCTCTCCCTTTTGCAAAGGTGGCCCAACGATGCCGAGCATATTCTCCTACCAGAGTGCCGAAGTCGACTGGTGTGAAGGCAACTTTGAGCGCTCGACGGTCATAGCAGAGTACTACAACACCGTGAGTGCGGGCGCATCCAAAGGGCAGGCTGGGGTGCGAAGGCAGCCGGCACCAGGCACCCGGGAGCTGCTTTTGGGAGATGAGACGGGACAACCTTGTTTTCTTTCCTCCTGCTCACTCCTTTGAACTTCCTGGTGTTGGAGGGTGCTGGTATGGGGAACATTTTCTGAGCTTCAGATAAATCATGGGACTTTTACTGCTTACAACAGCCAGTTGCTTCCAAAATGAGCTGGGGTCAGGGATACTTCTGGCACGTGTGGGGCTGAATTCCCAGTGAGAAACCTCTGGCGGTGCTCCTTAGCCCAGATTTGTGAGATCCTGTTATACCAGTCCTGCAGCTCTCCTACCAACTGGGGTAAGTCCCACACAGGGCTCATCTATTCCAGCTAAATGTACAGGAGTGGCAAAATGAGAGACAGCACTTGCATGAACCGTGTCGGGCAGGTTGGGAATCCGGAACTCAAGACAGAGGAAAGCTGATGCGTGAGCCAGTTTCACCTGCTCTGATCCTTTATAATTCAGGCTCCATCCAGAGCCAGTCCATTGAATGCAGCCTCCTGGCTTAAGCGTGGTTGGAAGCATCCATATCTGTCTGCAGAGGTCTCGGCAGATAACCAGTCTCTGCAAGCATGTCCTTCTACCCCAGTGCAATTACAGGCTAGTAGGGGTGTGAGGCATGTGGATTTACAACCTTCCAAAGGCCTTGTTTACAACTTTTAGCAATTACTGTCAAACACTAGAAGTTCTTGTTCTCATGGAAATGTCTCTTCCTCTTTTTTTAAAGCATTTCCTGCTTTTAATAAATTGCCTATAATAACGATAATTCCCTCGCCCGAGTCCTGCAGTTCCCCAGCTCTAATAGCCCAGCCAGGATCTCAGAGGAGGGATGCTCAGGCTGTATATAGTCGCTTCTCTTCGAGACAGTTAACAAATAAAGATCGGCCAGTCCAGACCAAATCCTGCTTCCCCCTGGCATCCAACTGAATGTGTTATGCTGTTGCCTGTTTACCGGCACTGCATCCCTGTCGGATGGGCTCAGAGCTGCGGAGCAAGGCATCACTAGCAAGGAGATACAGAAATCACTTATACTCACATCAGCATTTCAAATGTAGCTGGAGATGCCAAAGGCCTCTGTGTTTTGGAGTGTCACTGGCAACACTAAAGAGGGGCTGATTTCCACAAAGAACAGGAAGTCTGAAAGTTACGGTTTTAATCTGAGTTCATGCTGGGAGATAAATTTGCCCCACCTCCTAGTTTAGCACATAGGCAGCATTTTTCTAATGTGTCTTTGGAGCTGAAACCCCACTTTCACAAGGATCCTGATTTACACCCAGACTGTCAAAGTGGCTCAGGATCCTTAACACATCAAGAGGTATCTCAGGAGCTCTCCAAAAGCGCTTATGTGTCTAATTTCTCTGGGGCACGCTGCTAGACACCAGTTGGTGTAGCCAGATACATAACTATATTTCTTAGGACCCAAAGCCCTCTAATTCCCACAAAATGTTAACTCTTAGCTGCCTAGGTCACTTTGTGGCATGGATTTCTAAATTACGTAGCTATTCCTGAAAATCTTACCCAGGTGCCCCGTTCTGGACTGAGGTCCCTACTAGCCACAGCCATCTCCCATGTTTCCATACCACACGACCTTTGAGGTACCGGGCTTGTTGGGATGAATTTTCACTGGGCAGGACTCAAACACAGCTTTCCTCCAGGAGAGGAAAACTTCTCCAATGCATGTTTCCGCACAGATGCAAAGTAGTGTGATACTGAGGAAGAAAGAGAGATGTGGGCAGAGCAAACCCTGTAGGAATTTTTCCAGTGATTAAACTAGCCCTTGTTCCTCTCTATATATGAAAACAGGGCACCTCTTTCCCAGCAGAGGAAGCTTTCTTGGTCCCTGAATTGATCTCCTTCTTGCCAGGCTTGCTTTTACGAGTCCACAGAGCTCAGCAGGGTGCCTGTGCAGCCCGAGTATACCACTTCTGCAGTTTCTGTCATAAGATGCGATTCCTGTTTCGAGAAAGCAGCAGAGATCTAAACCTGCCTTGACAGCTGCCCACGTCAGGGCTGGAATGTGATCTCCTGTCCAAACCAGGGCAGACAAAAAAGCAAATCCTCCAAACTTCTGCTGTCTGAGCATCTGACAACAGCCCCAAAGGCTGCACCATGCTCAGGACCAGACCTTGTAACCAAAAACGGGCAGGAGCATCACTTACATGGGCATCATCTTGTCATCAGTCTGCACACGCTGGCTGGCATTGCCTGGCGCTCACCCCTTGCAGCAACACCAGGGGAGCCCTTTTCATGCTCTGGGCTCTCTCGCAGGATCAGGCTCCTTGTGATGTGCCCTAAAGGGGGGACTACAGAAATTGGACCAGATTGAGTTATCCCTGCTGGCTGGCAGCATGTTGCAGATCCAGCTGGGGCTTAGAGCACTATCTCAGATGTGATCCTAACAGCCTGGATCGCCTTCTCCTCTCCTCCATTCATTTGTTCCCCACATTCAGATTGCATCCTCCCTGCAGCAAGCTTTATGGGCCTTATCTCACTGGCCTGCACCGAGATCATTTTATCAATATTGACTTCAGCATCAGTTTGCCAGAGTTTTAGACTAGCTGGGAATCCAGCCAGGTCCTACCCAAGACTCCTGCACCACTATATCAGTAGGGGTTCCTAATGGAGCATCCTCTTCAATGTCTTCTTTCCAACATTTCCTGGGGCTCAAGCAGGGTAGTTTTGTGCCAGCAGCAGCAATGTGCTGCTGAGAATTGCTCTGTGCCAGCCACACTCTCTCTCAGGTCTGCGTGGGTTGGATGCTTTTTATTAGAAATAAGCACCAAGGGTATGAGCAAAGAATGTAAACAGTATCTTTAAGTACCTAATAATACATGGTGGGTCATGATTGGATGCAGTTCAGCAACAAAGCACTAACTATTTATAGTGACTCAGTGACCCAGAAATTTATTGTCTTCTGGCTGTTTGTAGGAGAACAGTATTGTGCCACATGAGGGTCATCAGTCAGGGGCTTGTCTTTCTACCCTCATTTCTTTCCTGAAACGGCTGATCCAGGACGCTGGTAATGACACCCAGATCCTCAGCAGTCTCTCCGGCAAAGTAGCAGGAGCTCTGACACTGCTGTATATCCAGAGATCCCAGATGCTTCATCGAGATAGGTGGAGATAAGCTCAACTGCAGGTGCAAATTACCTAGGTACGCCCAGAGAAGCACTCACTTTCAGAGTGCGTCAGAGCCGTGGCGTGCATCCCGGCCCTCCACACTGGCTCAGTAACCCTGCAGCATCACCGGCGCATCCCTTTCTTGCCTGCCCAGAAAGTCCCGTGCCAGAGTACAGCAGGTCCTTGCCCGGCCCTCTGCAAACACTAGACAAACAGTTGTTTCCTGCCCCAAAGCACTGGCGTGACATTGCGATGTCAGGACACGGAGCTTCATCTTCTGCTACACAGGTCTGGCTATTAGGAACTTGCTATACAGGTCTGGAGAGCCTCTGAGGTATTCACTTCTGTCTTTGGCCCTGTGGGCTCTTCTGTCAGCTAAAGCTGGTTCGCTGGCCTTTAAGTAAATGAATGCACTCCAATGAGTCTTGCAGAATTCTCCTTTCACTGCAGATAATGCCTGTCTTGATGTCATGGTTTGAGAAATCCACAACCATTTATTGTCATTTAGACAATTATTCTCTCACCCGGTGACCCCTCCCCACCCAGGAAGGGGAAGTGGGAAAAAACAAGGAAACCCAGGGGTTGAAATATAAACAGATTTAATAGAATAAGGCTAGATAATTAACATTAATAACACTAAAGAACCAATATTGATCCCCATACCAATATAAAATACACAAGGATTATACTCAGCCCATTCTATCCGTGGGAAGCCGTGCACTCCCAGCAGGGGACAGCAAATGTGGGACACCGTGAGCATTACAGCTTCAGAAGGAAGGGAAGGGCTCAGGGCTCTGGCACCGGGGCAAGAAGTTCCCAGAATCGCAGTTGTCATAGAAGAGAACTTTGCAGCAAACTTTCTAACTTCTATTGAATGTGCCGTTCATGGAATGAAACAACCCTGTTGGCCAGCTTGAGGCAAGTGCCCAGGTCTCGCTGCTCCTCATCCCTGCACCTGGCAAGCTCAAAAACTCTGAGACCTTGAAACTCCCACACCATGGCTGGCTGTAAAGTAAATATTTTCACAAATTCGGACAGTAGAGTTTTCTAAAAGTGTAGTTTTACCAAACATTAGAAGAGAAATTAGTCCTGTGTCACTCAAAGCAGGACACTTGAGTAAGGACCAGAACATGTCTCGGCTGCTGTTGCGCTGTTGCCATGCTCACAGAGCCAGGCAGAGCTCTGCAAACCAGCATGTCCTGCCCCAATCCGTACCGGAGGTTTGTTCTCACCCTGTCATGGATGGAGATGCAAACAGGTTCTCTGCAGGTCCCTCCCTCCATCTTAGGCTGCAAAGTGCCTAGTTGCACAAGCCCTGGGGCCTTTCCCATGATCCTGCTAACGCACCAGGATTAGAGCCATGCCACTGATCCCAGTCTCGCTTTTCTCCTGGTGAAAGAAGCAAATGCCAGTAGAGGCAGGCTTGGCTTAGGCACCTCGAGCAGTAACCCACACTTGTTAGGAAGCAGGACACCGCTGTGAGCTCACACAGTGGAAAACCACAGGGCTGAGTCACTCTCACAGGTCAAATCACACCTCGGCTCCATCACCACTCTCTTATTTCCCTGGTATCCCGGACAGAGGGAGCTGGTGCCTCCTGGCTGGTACGACCCAGCTAGGTATAAGTAGAAGCCATGCTGGGGGTACTCAGCATGAGCAGAGACTCTGGAAAAACTTCCTAATGGGAGTACTGGGAGCCAAGCCCTCCTAACCAGATTTGAGAAGGAGCTTGCCACATCCTAGAGGGAAGATATAAGACAGCACTTACAAATCAGGGCTTGGATCCAACAAGTGATGAAGACCCTGTGTCCCCCACAGATGTGGTTTTGTAGCAGCTCTCTCCTAAGCTGTGAGTTTGGCTGCTCTGCAAGGAATCACTCTATCTTCTTGACCCTATTGGCACAGTTCCCCTGATTATCCCTCCCCACTGACATCTGATCTTGCACATCTCATACTGAATTAATGAAGTGATAACATTGCTATCATGTAATTAACGGCACTGTTGCAATGCCCACTGCAGCAGGGATTCAGACCTCTCTATACGCAATCTCAAAGTCCCGCATTTCCTCACTTTGACATGCATGCTGGCACTTGCATACTGTTGCCTTTTCTGCCAGCATTTTTCTCTCTTCTTGCTATCCCTGCTTGTCTTCCAAAAGCCTCTTCAACCATTTCACAGGAAAATAAATGTTTGCAACACAATTGTTACTTTAACACATTGTTTGGTTTCTCGATCATTTCCAAACAGTTTGACCTCAAGTGTGCAAGTGGGACAGGCACTTTCCATCGCTGGAATGGGAACAGGCCTGGATTTGGCTCTAAGCACCTATAGAAACTCACCAGAAAATATACTTGGCCTGAGAATTGCTGTTAACGGGAGCATCAGCTTGTTTCGTGAAAGCCTTAAGATTAATCTTCAGGTGTTAAAGGGAACAGAGACCTTACATTAAGCATGAATTGTGTTTCCTTCTGGAATATGAGACGGTGTGTTTCATATATATGACAACATCCCTGTGATTTGTAGCCCTGTTACCATAAACTTGGATCCCACTGGACATCACAAGCCAAGCATCGATTTTGCCCTTTACCTGGTGCATGTAAAGGCTGCTGAGGGGTGAGACTCCAGCTGTGAAGGTCAGATTCCAGACTTGGGGTCTGGGTCAGCACCAAGCTGGAAGATTAATAGAAAAGGATTATCAGGGTGAGACAAAAGTCACCCTCGTGGCTTGCCAAATGGCATTTTAGCAGATGGCTCTGCCCTGCTCTTCCAAAGGCCCAGAGAGCTGTCTGGCAGGTAAAACGTAGCACCACGGTCCCAACCTTTCACCAGTAAGAAAGATTTTCCCTGGGTGGCTGTGCTTCCCTGTGATATCCCTTTACTGAGTTTGCAAAATCGGGTGAAAAAGCCAGGGTCAGAACCTATAGAGGGTAAGGATTATTTCAAACTTCATTCCCCCGTAGCTGCAGGGTGGAGCAGACCTGATCCAGCAAACAGGGCCAGGCTTTGGGCCCTCGCTGCTCCTCCCCAGCTCCTACATTTTGCCCATCAGCATCTGCCATTCCCCGAAGCACTGGCACCTTCAACCAGCTCAGTACCATCCCCTCCTCCCCAGACTAATCAAAGTCTGTCAATGAAGAAATTTTGCAGAGTTGGAAATCAGGGCAGAATAATTTCACTGTATTCATTTGCTAGGTATGTTTAAAGGAAGTTTATGACTTCATGTAATTACTAGTGTCCAGAATACCTCCCCTCCCCAGGCCAGGTGCCTCGCACATGACACTACAGGATGTCACTTCAGTCCTGTTCCCACCTACCAATGTCCTGCTTGTCCTGCTGCTCTCCACCGCACCCACTCCCAGTCAACAATGGTTTTCCTAAATGTGGCTTGCTGTGGTAGCCTAGCTCCTCACAGCCACCCAGTCCCTCGCAGGGGGCTGCCTGCTGGCCAAAAGGGGCAGAAGCCATCCAGGGAGTTTTTGGCAGGTCACGTTGACAGGAGAGGGAGATGGCTGCAAACAGAAGAGCTTTGGCAGCTTGCTTGAAGACACTGAGCGGCTAAAGCTAAACCATCACCCAAAAGGGGCACACCAGCTTATCCTGGGCTTGCTGGCCCCAGAAGTGCCTGCAGGGACAGCACAGATGTTGGCAGCCATTGCTGTCACAGCAATAGCTATCCTTCCAGTTCCAGCCTCGCTTCTTGAGAAACGCCTCTGCCCTCTCCCTGTGCCAAGAGCAATACCAGCCTCCGCGCGATGCTTTCCACTACAGATCAGTATCCTCTTTGCACATGGAGGTGCTGAGGCACACGGTGGGATGGGACTTGCCCAAGATCATGCAATAAGCTGAATTTGCCTCTTGTTTTTCAGATCAGCAATGTAAGCTTCTTTGTCCTTTCTCCTGCCCTGCTCTACCTGAACCGGCAGTACGGTCAGCAGCGTGCCTTGCCCTTGTATTTCTTCTCTGGCCTGCTCTTCTGCGTAGGTGGGTGCCAAGGTTGTGAGAAGACCAGACAGGTTACCAGAGTACCCGACTGTTCATTCATGCTACCTTTGGCTTTGGAGGCTGGTTCTTAGTGGTCAAAGCACAGCGGTAACCTGGGGTGAGAAACTGAGCAGCCGTGTCTGTTTGAAGCCCTGCAGCTCATGGCTCCTGCTGGCTATGGATGCACAGCTTCCAACCCAGTAAAACCCCGTGGTGCTGTGTGGACTGACTCACTCAAGTCTCCATTAACACCAAGATCCATGCCCTGCCCTTCAGGAACAGTGTGTCTTTAGGAATGGCCCCCAAGAAATTCCCAGGCTAGATGGGCCTGTGCGAGGACAGAGCTTTGCTGACACAAGCTGTTCTTGCTCCTTGCAGGTATCTTCTCCATGTACTTTCACATGACCCTGAGCTATGTGGGACAACTCTTGGACGAGCTCTCCATCCTCTGGACACTGGCTGTGGCATATTCCTTTTGGTATCCAAGGATTTACTTCCCCAGGTGCATCAAGAGCAGGTATGACTCAGAGGGACATAGGGTTGCAGGTTCTGAGGAGAGGGCTGGGACACTGACATTGATGTGTGTGATTAACAGATCCCCCCCAGCCCACAGCCGGCTCTCCTGCAAGGGGTCAGCATTGAGGTTACTGCAGTTTGCTTTGGGACCAGGCCCTCCATCACTCAGTGGTGGATGTGCTGACAGAGGAAGAATAAGAAACCATCCCACGGGGAAGGACTGTGCTGGGCTCCTGTCAAGTGGAGCTGCTTGACTTTGCAAAGCTGCAGAGGAAACTTAGCATGGAGAAATTCAAAATTAATTAGGAAATTAAATGTTCCCAAGCACTGACATTAAATTACCCATGCTGACAAACTGTCATAGCATCCCCTGCCATCCACAGAGAGCTTTCCCTGAAGGTTGATGGGGTTTCCCATAGGACAAGCTGGTCCAAGTTAACACCCCACATTTCAAAGGTTGTTTGCAGAAGGGCTGGCTGGGCTAGAGGAGCTCAGCAGAGAGGATGAGGAGACTGGGTGAGGATGGATCAGCAGAAACAGGAACTCAGCAGGGCTTTGCTCAAAGGATGGTCCCACACTGGCAGGCTTGCTGGAGCGCTCTAAGCCAGACCAGTTAGAAGCCTTGCAAAGGTCTACTCCAAGTCTGATCTTCCCATGCCAAAGAGGAGGTCACCGGGAGTTCACTCTAGAGACATGGCTGGGGGAGAAGGGAAGGGACTTGGGAAAGGATTTGCATGTGAAAGGCCCCTCTGAGCTCTGTTGTTGTTCAGTCGGCCCAAATCTGCATGTTTGCAAGGCTCAAGCCCCTGCCATCTGCTGCTGGGGCTCCTGCTTTGCAGCCCTTCCCTGTGCAAAGCTCCTGATACCTTTGCTTCTTGCTCTGGCATCACCGTGGACATGCACACGTTACCTTCCAGGCTGTGTTCCCCACTCTGTTGTGGACAAACTGGGAGGATTTTGGCAAAGCACAGATATAAACAGATACCTCAACCTTCCTGCCAGGACTACCACAAAGGCTGAGATCAGCCATGTGCAAACAGATTGGACGTGCTGGAGAAGGGTTTCCTCTCTCAGGCAATGAGTGGGCCCTCACCCATCCTTATTCTTCCATGCTGTGAACCTTGGGGGCACTGACACTCACTCCCAACTCCCTTTAGGAAGCAATTCTTCTGGTTGAGTGGTGTCACCACCGTGATCAGTACCTTGATGTCCTTCGTCAAACCAGCATTCAATGCTTACGTGCTCAACTGCATCGCCTTCCACCTGCTGTACCTGACATGGTGTGAGCTGAAAAAGTAAGGAGGGGGCTGAGAGGGGTTATCTGCAGGCCCATTGCACGCTCCTGGCAGGCTCACACGAGGCAGTGAATCTCTGCCCAACAGTGAATGGAGCCCAAGACTTCATCAGCTGCATGTTGGACTATCAGATCTGCAAAGAATTGGGGCAGTCTGGGAGGGACCCAGGAAGAGGCACAGGCAGGACTGCAGGCAGTGGGGTACAAGAAAGCCATCTGGCCCAGATGCCATGCAGAATGGGGACAATCCATGTGACAAGTGCATCTTCTCCTCCCCAGCTGCCGTCTCTGCAGCTCTTTCCCCTTTGTGGGGGATTCGGGAAACAGTGTGGGGTTGGGAGACCCCCCCCAGGATCTGGGGAGAAAGACAGGAGTGCCCTGGCATCTCCTAGCATCATCCTCACCCACAGAAAGTCAGAAAGCCCATCTACAGAGCCACACTTCTCCAGTTCTTGTGGTCTGATGAATATTGTCCAGAAGAAACTTGCTGGGTTTTGCTCTGTTGTATCAGCACTTGCAGACAGGAACCAGCCCTTTTTAAAACTCTCTTTCCTTCCAACATGATACTCTGCTCCCTCTCCCTCCCTGTGTCTTGTAGGTGCAATGACAAAAGGGTTCACCGGATGGCCACAGTCATGGTCGTGTGGTGGGTACTGGCCATCAGCAGCTGGATAAGCGACAGGTGGCTCTGCGGGCTCTGGCAGGCGATCAACTTCCCCTACTTCCACAGCTTCTGGTAAGGGCTCCAGCATAGAGGCAGGAACCCCAGCCCAAACATTTCAGGAGCTGAAGGGCTACAGCTAAGGAGAGATGGCAGCAGGGATGTGATACCCGACCAGGGAGCAGCCGCATCTCTGCCCAATCCTCTCCCCCTTTCCTCTGTTGCTGTTGATGCTGCTTCTTACCCTGGCCCCAGCCCAAAGATTGGGCCCTAATCACTGCTTAATATTCCTTACCTCCTCCGCACCAGCCAAACGGTGTTTTGCAAGTGAAATTGTTCTAAAAGTCCTCCAGGTAAGCAGCTTGCTTTTAAAGGGCTGCATCTGCTCTCAGGAAGCTGCATGAAGTGCAATGTTCTTTGAGTTATAATAGACAAACCGAAAGACAGTGATTTGCTTGCGCAAGACATTTCGGTGCTTGGCTTGGTAGCTTTAAGAGCTGCACACTGCACACGGTCTCAGATTCATCCTCACAAATCACTGAGATGACTGGGACAGACACTCAGCACTGCTGGGCTAGGCCAGGCAAGGTGGAATTGGTGGTTTGGTTTGGGGCTGAAGTCCCCTATATCACCCTACCCCGCTGAGCAAGTAACTGCCCCAGCCCTGGCTCACAGAGCTCTTCTAGGATTTTCCCATAGGCACAAACCCTGCAGGACCCACACTCCCTGCACCCCTTGTGCATCACAGGATTGGGACCTTTGCCTGCCATTGCCGTACTTCTTGACTCTAGTCATACAGTGGCAATGCCAGCCACACACCGCTACAAAGTGCAGGAGGAGCAGATGGAGTTACCCCTGTCCAACACATGTTTTTTTGATTTGCTTGCCAGGCATGTGCTGATAGCCATGTCCCTCCTCTACTGCTGCCCACTGGTCATCTACTTTGACGTCAGCTATGAGATGCCATCGTTCAAGCCAAAGCTAGAATATTGGCCCAGCGACTCTTGGCCTGTTGTGGTGCCTTACGTTGTCCTGGAGGAACCCCACAAGCAGTGCTAGAGCTGGTTGCCCTCAGGCATCCCTCGGGCACGGGGTGCATGATGCACACATGTGCATCTGCATGGGGAACACCTCGGCTGTGCGCCTGTTCCTCAGACAAGGGCAATGTGGCTAGTGGATGGGGCAGGGAGCAGCTGAGGCCTCGTGATGCTGGGCATGAAGCAGGGTGGAAGCCCACAGGTGCCTTGGAAGACTCTGCTCAGACTGGCGTCTGGGGAACCAAAGATCTCCTCCTCCAGCAGATCACCACTGAGAAGGGGAGGGAGATGGTGCTTCTTCTGTGTCTTCTGCATTAGTCAAGTGGCAGCACCTCTTGCTGACAAGGGCACAGCGGAGAACACAGAAGCCAAACTGGTGACAGCTGGGTTCGTTGGGGCTGCTCTAATTATTATTATTAATTTTATTTATTGATGTATGTGGTCTTGCTCAGGAGAGCTGTGCATTAAAGCTATGGACACTGACTTGCCCTGAGCCCCTTTCTTTGCCCTGACTGCACCACATCCGCTGTTACCTCCCAGTCACTCCCACAGACAGGGTGGCCAAAGCTCCCTCTGACATAGGGAGAGCTGTTTATAAAGAGAAATCCTGCTGGGTGACAGCCCAAAAGAGGATCTCTTGACCCAGGTCCTGGGGAGCTCTACCCCAGGCTCTACCCCTTCTTCAGCCCCCAGTGGCTCCCCCAGCTCTGACAGTCTCCAATGGCCATGTGTAACTTGGAGACTCCTCTGCTTGCTGAAAGGGCTGGCTGGTGGCAGAGTGAGGTAAGGAGACAATATATTAGAAAAACTTGTCGGTACCTTTGCAAGAACAAAGAGAAGATGTAAAGCCTCAGAGAAAGATCCTTGCTGTGCCACAGGTACAGAGCGATGCTTTCCAGGTTCTCCCCACAGTGTAACAGCGAAGAAATTGCTCTCGCAGCCACGGGACGCACTCCTGTTCTCCAAGCCTTGCTGCATTGCAGTGAGGAGTTGAACCATGTCGTGGGTCTGGGTCCTTGCACAACCAGCAGGGACTGTCTCTGGAGAGCATCAAGAGGCTGGCAGAGTGGCTGAGGCTGGCTCCCTGCAACGCAGCCAGGACAAGGTAATGTCACTTCAGGGACCCAGGCTTTTTGGGCCCCTGTGAGTAAAGCAAAAGCAGAAGCACTCTGGGCTTAGCCTCCGATGTAGCTGCCATGCAGTGCCTGTGCCACGGCCCTCCCGTGGCCACTGCTGCCTCGTGGGTCCCTCTGCAATGGTCCCCAGAGCCACTAGATGGCAAATTTGGCTCATGAACCCCAAGCAATATTTCATCTTGGGAAAGGGACACCTTGCGCAAGGACTGAACCTCCAGGCCTCGTCCCCTTGCCCTCTCCATCCCCCCGGCACCAGGGTCAGACACCTCTCTGCCAGCACAGCCACCGATGAGACACCTGCACAAGGTGCCAGGACAAGGGGGACTCAGAGCCCCAGCCTTTTTATGCCCTTGCCTGCCTGTGCTGCTGTCCATCTCCTTCTCCCTTTGCCTCTTTGTCTCTCCCACATGCCATCGCTCTTGCCTCTCCCTCCATCACCCCGTCTCCCTTTCACTGACCCTCCCCGTTTCACTCCCTCTTGCTCTCCCCACCGCCTCACCCCTTCCCCAGCCCATCACATTCTTCTACAGCCTATTAATAACTTCTGGGCAATTGCACTGGGTCCCCGCTGGGCTCGGCCCCTTCACCGGCGCAGCCCTGCGCAGCCACTGAGCGCGCCGGCAGCAAGTTCAAAAGTGCAGCGGGGCTTTCACAGCCCCTCTCCCCGTCAGGGGGTGGAGGAGGCCGCTCGAAAAGAAAGGCTGCGTTGCCAGGGAGCCTGGCACAGGAAAAGGGGGTCACCTTCACCTCCGACGGGACCGCCAGAGATGGACAGGCGCCAGCAGCCCCGCGGGCCGGAGATGCTGAGAGGGCCACGAAGGGATGGAGGCTGGGACGCAGGCAAGGAGGGCTAATTGGCCGCCTCCGGCCATGGAGCTGGTATGATGCTTGGAAGAGAAATCCAGCGGCAAAATCCCCCGTGCAGTATGGTAATAAGGGAGGTGTCCTGGGCGCCGCTGCCTTGAGAACAATGTTGCTGCAGTTGAGTGACTGTAACAGGCCCTGATGACAGCCGGGGCCGAGTTAAAAATGCCTATTCAAGCAGATCAAGACATTGAGAGGCCTTGTGGGGATCTGAGACCCTCAGGGATTTCTGGATGAAGCCAGAAGCTGAATCCCCAGCCCTGGGAACCTTGGGGGGGGGGG
>VYXH01001032.1:29670-51055 GCA_013397275.1 Burhinus bistriatus | reverse complement strand
CACACCTCGTCCCCACACCCCTTTTTGGGGGGGGGGGGGTGGGGTTGCTCAGCCCTCGCCCCTTCATGGGCGGCCGCGCTGCAGCCTCGCCCGCGGCGGGGGGTGGCAGCAGCAGCAGCAGCATTTCCCGCAAATTCCTGCCTGGACTTATTTACGGGGAGGGGTGGTGCCGGCGTTGCTACCCCCATCAGCCGCAGTGCAAAGGGTTAATGCCACCGGGAGAGTTATTACCGCTGCGAGGAGGCGGTGGGAAGCCGCCCGGTAACGGCCGGGTCGCTGCGGTGCTGCAGCAGGCAGGGATGGATGCTGGAAGTTTACCTGAGGTGATCTAGAGCAGGCTGGCTCCGGCCTTTTGTGTGCGAGTGTATGCGAGCTGGTAACAGGTTACCTACGAGCCTGAGGTGCAGTAGGTGAACCCCGCTATCCTTTGAATAATCCTTCAAATATCCTTTGAATAATCACTCAGAGGAGAGCGAATGGAAACTGGTTATGTCTTTCAGACAATTAGTACATCAAACAAAAAACCCAGAGCAAGCCTTCAGAATGTTTTTTGAGAAGTTGAAAAGCAGACTCCTTTGTATTATTACAAATTGTTTGAATAGGATCCTGATTTCCCTTTGTTGAGAGACACGCTTGGAAAAAAAACCCTCCGTTTTCAGTGGAGCAACTTTGCATGTTTGTTATGTTAGGAGATCTTATTTTCAAATGTGTTTCAACTTCTGGCTTAATTCATAGCGATTGTTAATTGGACCGATATGTGAGGAGTATAGGAAGTACAACTTTCACTCTCAGTTAAACAGTTCTCTTTTATGTTTAATTTTGTTCTGTTCCACGCAGTCCCATCTGTTTCTCAGCTAAAATTTCTCAGCCGTTTCAGCTAGAAAGGCAAATTCTGTAGACTGACAGTCATTTACACTTCTCTGGAGAAGAGTAGTAACTGGCAACAGTAGCACAATTTAAAGGGTAATTATGGAATCGATAACGTGAAGCTGCTGAACAGACTGGCTCAGTTGATGTGAATGCTTGCGTGAATGCTGTGGGAAGTATCCCAGATAAAGCAGCCCTGCAAGCACCCTCCTATGCGAGCTTGGGATTTAGGCAGGCTGTCTTCACATAATGCTCTTCCACTGTAGGAGAGATTGCTGTGCTTTGAGTGAAACACACCTTGCCTTTTTTCTTACTCCTTAATACAACATGAAAGCACAGATGGCTATGTACCTTCATTTTTAGCACAGGAGCGAGGTGGAGCCGGTGTAGATAAGCCCTAAAGCACAGAATGGGAAAAAATGGCCTGCCAAGAGAACTTGCAGAGGAAGGTAACCTAAAGAAATGTGGTAGTAATACAAGTAAAGCAACTCATTAAATTAGTTTGTTCCTGAGCCTTGGAATTGATGTGTCGGATGGCAGCTGAAGGTATTTTACTATAAAGATAATTGCCTGAAAGAGTGTGTTAAGGCTTATAGTTGAAATTAGAACTAGACTGCAGTTTGGGAGGTCGAGGTTTGATGCCTGGTGCTCTGTAGACTTCCTGTGTGATCTTTTTACAAAGAAAAGAATACTGAGATTGGGTGACTTATTCTTTCTCAGAAAGTATTAACTTTCTGAAAAAATCTGAAAATCACTTTCCCATAAAATGTCAGGTTGGATATGCAAAATATTTTTAAAGCATTAATCATGGGCTGCTCCTTGTTGCAGTTCCTCAATTGGAAAATGGAGATATTTTTCCTAAACATAATGGTCTAGAGCTCAGAAAGCTTTCTCTTTCTGTATTCATCGTCTAGCATCGTGCCGTCAGTTTGGCTCTGTGTCTACCTGTAATGTAGGTAATGGCAAATAATGTTGCCTCTCCCAGTGGTAACTGAGAACTGTCAGAAAGAACAAGATGCTTAGGTGAAGAAAGGGGTAAGGACTAAAAACTGCCCAATTTTTATAACTTCCTGTTGCTGAAGCTGGATTTTATTTGGTATAGTTTGAGATTGCTGTGCTGCTGGTCTAGTTTGTATAACGTGCACAAAATTAGTAAGTGGTCGGATACCTTAGGTGTTATTCCCTGTCTCTACAAATCTTGCCCTAAGATTTGCTTGCTTTAACTTGTGTCTGAATCACGTTTACCTTTCTTCTGTTACATCTGTTTAATTCATTTGCTTGCTTCTGACTGTGAAGTCTGCAATAATATGTGGACCTTCACAATTCATTTAATCTGTTTTTAAGACAGTTAATGGGATTTTTGTACTTTGAGAGAGACATTGAATATACCTTCTCTGTTAACCTATGATTAGAGTAGGATTTGGGAGTGCAAATCAGAATTAGGTCGTTTTAGTGCTGGATGTTGTGCAGGCATGCTATATGTTAGACTTGGTCTTTGAAAGTGCATTAATAAAATACATTTAAAAGAATGCAAGGAGCATCATAGCTATATTCTAATGGATTACGTATTCCAGAGAATATCATAAACCACCAATTCATGATCTAATTTTTCCTGTTTTAAGATTAGTTTTCTGTCAATGCTGTGAATTCTGTAAGCTGTGAACATCAAGTTCTGTCTCTGACACTTTCTAGAAATAAGATTCCACAATTAGGACTTTGCTGACAATTTAGTTGATAAGTGAGGCAGATAAACCTATCCCTCTTCTAAAGCTGTTTTCTCTGCAATGCTAATGTTAGGAAGAAAATAGGTATGAAATGGTGCTAGGAACTATTTTTATGATACCTTTTCTGTTGACAACACTGTAGTTTTCAGAATTAGACTAATCTCTCTGTGGAGGCTGTTGTATTCCTCCTCTGCAGTGATCTAGCGTCTTCTGTCTGTAGGGCTCAGCATTATGCATAACATATGAGCTGTTTCATTTTGCTTATGGTCTTACCTCTGTCCTAAAACAGTGCACGGTTCAAGTAAAATTGGAGCTGGGGCACCGAGCCCAACTGCGGAAAAAGCCGACCACTGAAGGGTTTACTCATGACTGGATGGTGTTTGTCCGTGGCCCGGAGCAGTGTGACATCCAGCATTTCGTGGAAAGGGTGGTCTTTCGGCTACATGAGAGCTTCCCAAAACCCAAGCGAGGTGAGTGTAATTTTGGAGATGCATTATTAGGTCTCCTCTGTATGAAAGAGCATTGTGCAAGTCTAGATTGTCTTGGACTGTCACTTTTCTCTAAAATATCTCCTTAAAGAGGAGTAAAATGTATGTTGCGTGCACTTCAGCTTTAACCTTTACCGTCCTTGTTTGAGGAAGGTCAGAGAGAATGGGACCTTTCTTCTGATGAAAGGGCTGGAGGTGAGATGCTTTCTCCTCTTATTTAAGCATTAGTACGTGCAGGTTCTCAAGATGGTTAGTGACAGCAGAAAACAATTCATGTTACAAAATGGGAAAGATGGGTTTGATTTGTTAATGTTTGCCTATGAAAGCTGGAAGATAACTGAGAGATGCTCAAATACTGGGCTTATATACATACTGGAGTATGTGGACTTTTGCGTTGGTCATTAAGTAGCCATCAGGATTCCTGCAATTTGTACTCTCGGGTGCCAGTTCAGATAGTCTGAAACTCAGCAGAAATCAGTGATGCCAAAGAGGCGATGGTTTCTTTGCCACTGGCTGTATGTTCCAGCTGCAAGCACTGTTAGGGAGAGTGTATGAATTGTAGTGTTATTTTCTGCTGGATCTGTTCTTTGCTCTTTCTGACTGCAGCAACATGAACCTTATTCTTGGCATGGGGCAGCAGGAACGCATCGTTGAGGTGGAGGAGCCAGAATTGCCCTTTTCGACAGCAGCACAGAGTTAGACCTGTTTAAGATTGTGTAACTGCATCTGCAGTGTTATTGTTGTGTAGTGTTAGAAGGAATGCTGGCTGCCTAAGAATATTGCTATAAATTATTGTAATGTGCATTCTTTGAAATATTTCTTTGGAAGACTTCTGGTCATGCGGGATGTCTTAGGACTACCTGCTACATTGTTATTTGTGAGAGTCCACAGTGGAAAGTAACTCAAAGGTGTTCAGCTTGTAAGGATGTGATTCTAGTCTATATGTTAATGATATCTCCTTCAAATTGATGTAGTGAAACTGATGTATGATAAGTGCAGTACTGAGCTGAAAGCTAATTTATAGAATAAAAGTTACAATCTGCTGTGCTACAGTTCTTGTCATCTGGTGTAATTACTTTATTACAAACAACTGTGTTGGGATAGTACATGGTCTTTGCTCAGTCGATTGCTGTATCATCTAGCTTTAAAGGTTTTGCATGCCTTCTTGAGCTTGCTCCTAATGCCAGCTTGCTTTTGACCAAAGTGTTTGTGGGTTGCACATAAATGATATGGCAGATGCATACTATTTCTAGATTTGTTTGAAGGGTTTCTTCAGATGATGTGCTGTTACTTGGAGCAAAATCTACTGGTTGAAGGTAGGCTTGTGCTGCTAGCAAATTGTGTGTGTAGTAATTTTAATCTGTTAGAATAGAATGGCAAAGGAACAAAGGCTGCTTGGCAGAAAGTCTTAAGATTCCTGCTGCCATCCATATTGCCACTGTTCTTTGGATTTGGGCTTTTCCCCCTAAATGACAGGGTTCTTGTATGAAATTCAAGTTAAAGCAAGTCTGGAGATTTTGATTATTTTTAGATACGCTCTTTATTCACAGTTGAATTTTGAGTACTGCTTTCTAGCACCTTAATGATGGTAGAAGTGCTTAGAGCTGGGGATAATATATCTACATTAAAGGAAAATAATTTGTGTGCTTTTTAGGTTTGAGGTAGTTTCCTAATCATATTAATTACCTGGAATTCTTTAGAGAAAGTAAAAAGATTTGCACTGAATTCCTCTAATTACTTAATTGACTTTATTTACATATATTGTAGTGCATAAATTATACGCAAGTGCATCCGGTTCCTGAGAGGGAGAATATCTGTGTTGGTCTCACGTTTCTTCTGGCAGCTGTTACGTATAGCTATGTCATGGCCAAACAAATGATCCTAGAATCCTTCAAGTCGGCTATCACTACACTGAAGTGCAGTGGTAGGTGATAGGAAGGGTTCAGTAGCCTGAAGGTACAGCAGGTAGTGGGATGGGGGAACTGAGGCAGGAAACACGTAGATTAATTTCTTAGAAACGATTAACTTTTGTAGCTGGTGTTTCTGCAGTAGGCAGCACTGTGACCTTAGCGGCAAACTGTTTAACCTTTCTCCATTTCCTTGTGTGTGAAATAGATAGCAGTGCTTACCTGCCCGTCAGGTTTGTTACGAGGTTTGGGTGAAGCAGCTTGTAGTGTGGCTGTTACGTAATTGTGACGCTTGGGCATTGCAGGAGAGCGTTTCAAGGAAGGAAAAAAATGCGCTCGCATGGCACGGTGTTTTGATTAATAAATATTGGCATCAAAGTAAATTTTACCTTTCCGTTCTGTTTAAATTCCCACCTTTTGGGTCTTTGCCTTTTTTTGCAAGACAGCTTTAACTGGCAGCTTGCATTGTTGTGGAACAGCACAGAAATGTAATTGTATCTCACTGCAAAAGGGGGGGAAAGAATCTCACAGAGACTCTGGCATGGAGTGTTTTATGTTTCCTTTCCATGGGAGGAGCTAAGAGCAGATTTTCATGTTCTTAACTTTAAGCCCATGACCACCATCTTGCTTTGTTTTTTCAGAAAGGTCAGTGTTTTAAATGTGTCCTGGGTTGTCAGAGGCCCACTTCTTATCTTGCAACTCCTTTTTGGCTCAGATTAAGTTCCATTATATTCAAAGTTAACATTTGTCTGTTCTCTTTTCAGTGTGTAAGGAGCCCCCTTACAAAGTGGAGGAGTCTGGCTACGCAGGCTTCATTATGCCCATTGAAGTACACTTCAAAAATAAGGTAGAATCTGATTTCTGGTCTTCTAATTGTTTTGAGCTGTGCCAGAGCCTGAAACTGCCTGACAGAAAGACTCTAAATTATGTGACTGTTTTATGTGTGTGTTTTTTATTAGTCTAATAAATAGAATTTAACTGGGAGTTGGAAGCTCCTGCCAGACTTCAAAAGAAAGCTTTTGGCAGAGATGGAATTGTATGGAAAGGTAATATCAGGACAGTGCGATGGTCCTAGAGATCCTGAACAGAGATTGTACTGCTTGTAATAAGCTTCTCTAGCATGGATAGTATTAAAGCCATTTAAAATATTTTATGTAAATAGGGAAGTAAATAAACATAAACCATTGATTTTATAATCATTTGTAAATACTGTGTTGACTGGCAATGTATTAAAAAAAATCTATTTTTTTAATTTACAATCTTGTTAAATTACCTGCACAGGTATAAAATTTGTATAAGCCCAAGACAAACATTTGCATGTATAGGACAAGTATTTACAGCTATGTTAAAAATATTGTTGTTCTGATTCAGTACTCTTCCAAAAAGAAAACACTAAATATTTTAAATCTTAAGATGCATTGCCAACAAGTATATGAAAGTTAAAATTTGGGATTTATTGCTTGTTTTAAGTCTTACCACAGAGGTCACACGCTACATGACTTGAAGGAGGTTATGAAAATAGGGATTTGGGCACTTGTGTTCATATTTACTCAGTTTCAGTTAACTTGTTTTGTTAAACATGAATACTGAATCTTTCTGGTTTTGATTACTACTTAAATAAAAAAACATGATGTTCTGCTTATTATCTCTAAGAGGAAACCTAGATAAACTAAAATTTGATCATTACACCATACCACTATAATGTATGCTCTCAGCCCTACCTGCCTCAACCCTCCAAGCACAAGCCATTACCCCAGATTTTGTTGACAACAGACCATGTATAACAACCTAATTCTATTTAGCTTCCCAGCATCCTTTCTGTTGTACCTCCCACAAACGTATCTGTCTATCGTTTCCTTCTCACCCCAGTCTAGCACAGTACGCTCTCCCGGCGGTGTCATTTGTGAATAATTAACGTTTTAGTGTGGTTTTTGGCCTACCACATTGCTGTTACCCCACTTCTTTACGAGTCTGAGTAATAAGCCAAATAATGAGACTGAACCACAAGAAGTCTTGTCTTCTAAACCTGGGAACGTTTTGCCCACAACTTTCTTTTGGGTGGGTGGGGTAAGCCAAAAGGATGTGAAGAGAAATGGCAGTTAGAGAGTCGGGGATGAAAGTTGTTGATAGAAGCAGCTTTTTTGACAAATTCTGAAAACTACAACTTGAATGCAAAAAAACCTTCAAAAGCTTAAAAGTATTTTGACTTCTGGTGGCTTTTCTGAGGTTTTGGATGGAAATCAGGAAACTCTTCATCTGCGCTGTGTGTTGGCTTAATTCAGGTTCAAAGTCTACCTTTACGTTCCTGACCAAAAAAATGTCAATTTCACCACGCTGATTTCTTGTAAGGGTGATCCCTAATGACTGTGATGGGTGAACTATGTTTTGTTTCTAGTCTTACCTTTTATTTTTCTTTCCTTTCTTCACCCAGTCTTTTCTCACGCTTGCCTTTTCCCTGTAGATCTCCGATGGCTTTGTCTTTCACAAGTCCTCAGATCTTTTTCTCATTTCTGCCTCTCCTGTATTTTTTTGTAGGTGCACTTGTTTGCATTGACTGTTGTCTGCATTTGTATGTTTTCTTTCTCTCCACCCCTTATATTTGTATGCTCCTCACAGAATATGGAACTGGCAGCCTTTCTGAATATAACTTGGTTTCACACCCACTGGGGTCATCACTTCTCATTGTTTCTATAAACACGTGACTGCATAGTTGTTCTTCCTAACATTAGGGATAGGGTGGCTTTTATAAATAAGGGAAATAGGTGGTCTCTGTTCTTAGTGGAAACAATGGAAGTAGCAGTTAATTTAGGAGAAGGCGGTTTGGTTTTGGCATTTAGGTCTTCAGAAACATGAAAACTAAATAGGAGAACAGGTTTATTTGCAGACTGGTTCTCAAAACTACAGATCTTAAAAATACTCATCTTTGCCCTGTTTTTTAGATTTATGCGTTATGGAGAAGTTCTTTTCCACTTCTAAGCTGATTGAATTGCCTAATTAAGAAGTTAAAGATGGCACTTCCCATTATTAAATTGGGGCAAGTAATGGTTGAGGGAAAGCATGATAGCTTCCATCTTCCAGCATGTCATTTGAACAGACATGTTCCCAGGTTCCATGGACTTGAAATACATGAGCTATACTGAAGTTGTTTGAAATTTGCTTTTACTACTTAAAAGTAATTTTTTCCATCCTTATGTCAGCAAATGTTATGTTTTCTGCACATTTCTAAGTTAAGCATGGTACTTATGATTGCTGGAAGCTTAGAAGCTGCCTGATGATGTGAAGAATTTGGCTTTTCTGATCACTCTTGCCTGGTGATAATGCCATCTTAAGAGCTATGATTATTTTCAGTAAGTGGAATTGAAGAAAATGTAAGAGGTGAATAATTCTGCAAAGATAGAAATGCAAAGACGAAAGATAAGCAAAAACTGGGATCTAGTAGAAATTGGGAAAGAGGAGGGGGAGGAATGGCAAAGGCTTAGAATATAGCCTATTTTCCCCTGATTAAAGAATGTGACATTAAAGCACCAAATAAATAAGTCTTTACTACTTTGAGACCATATGTTCACTCTGATTTCTGTAAACCTGTTGACACTGGTGGGGATCAGCTGGTGTGTGTGGAGCATATATTGTTTTGAATTTGCTTGAATTGATTACAGCATTTGGGACTCATCCTTGAATAACTTTTCAAGTAGATGTTATGGATTGATTCTGGGATTGAGTAGAAAACACTGTTTCTTAGGTGGCTGGGCAGGAAGAGTGAGGTGGGTCTCTCTGGCCATATGCTGCCTACATTCTAGCACGTTTTGTTGATGTGTGTCTTCTCAGTTGAAACAAGAGTTGCAAAGGCTTTGGGATTTGTTTATCGATGCATGTTTAGCTTTGTAAAGGTGAGAAGAGACAGGATTTGAAGAGGGAGTGAACTAATCTGTGGAGGTTGATCTTTGCCATGATTGGCTGAATTATTTTTTTTTTCCGCAATTTAAGCCTCCTGTCTTAGCAGTTTCCTTTCCCTGTTCTAATTTGTTACTAGGATGATAAATAGTGGTTGTCAGAGCCAGTGTACTCTTTGCTTTGGCTAAAGAAACACGAGCCTGTTCACTGCTAAGGAACAGTTTTACTAAGAATGACTTAAGAATGTTTTTAATGAACGTCAGGGATCTTTTTTTTTTTAGGCAAGTTTGTAGAAAACTGCCTGTTAACTCTTTGTGTTGGACTACTCTTTTCTGTTGTTGTTGTCTGGAGTAGGAGAGGCAGTGCTCTGGGTCCCACTGAAGCTTTTGGTGCCTTTTTGCCAGACTGGGAAGTGTCAGCAGAGTATTATAAAAGCTGCAAGAGCTTGTTTCTATCCTCTACAGACATAGTTATGCCTTGTTGGCATGGTTTGTCCTTCCTGTGCTGTAATTCAGTTTCTCAATAAGTAGGTGCTTTCTCAGTCTTGTCATTTGAATTACAGAATATGTATTTTGAATATTGCTGTGATCCTGCGCAGTTTGCGTAGCTGAGCTTTCTAGAGAGTTGCAGCAGTCTACACAGCCCACAGGACTTGCGGTCTCGTTTGGTATTGGTGGCCTGCTAGAGCCTTTGGCTCTGTAACTGAACCTGAAAAACAAATGGCAGGGTCTCAGCAGGTTGAATGATAAAGCCTTTGAAAGCACAGTTGACTAATGATAGTGGATCATTTGGGATTGCTGGACTGAAAATGTTAGTATGCTATTTTTGTTTTAAAATCCTTTGTGTTCCTTCCTGTAATGAGGGCTGCTATTAGTGGCTTCTGGTGCTTGAATCAATACAAACTGGGGACAATAAATGCAATGCTGTTTTTCTACTGCTCTTCCCCTTTCATCTCCCCCACTCAATTTCAACAGTCTTGAGGCTTTTTTTTGTGACCTCATTGTTATCTCCACATCCATCTCTTACAGTGGAATATGTTGTAATCTGGAGGCTGTAACAGAGGTATGACTTTGGTATTCATTCCATTACATTTTTTGCATCCTAATCAAATTAGATCAATTCCCCCTTCCCCCTCCCAACAAAAGCTAAAGGGCTAGTATACTTTCATGCTATTCTGATATAAGGCAGATATTAATGCAAGATGGATAAAATGTTGCATTAAAGTCTCTTTAAAGATGCTACCTCCCAATTTCAGTGCTAGAGATAAAAGGCTTCCAGTATTTACATAATGGATATGTGTAACTTGGGCTTTTTCTATTAGTGAAAAGGGAGATAAGCAAGAAAGCAGAGAAATCTGTTTGATTTTTCCAGTTAGGTTCAAAATAAAAACATGCATATTTTACCCCTTCTGCAATATTTATAGGTGTGGTATATAGAATACATAGAAAAATATTGGAGAAGGGAAAAATTATTTGTGTTTCAAAGTAGGAACTCAGTAGAGACATCGTACATGGATGCACGTATAGCAGGGTAGGTAAAACTGGAGATCAGTTAGATCTACATGTCAGGACTGTGCCATAAGGAAAGTATCAGCTTGTGAGATACTCCTAAGGAGGGTTGCTGAAGAGCCTACATTTGTGTGAGACATTTGATTTTACCTAGCAAATTGCTGTTATTGGGGCAGGGTCTGCACAGGTTTGAGGAAAGGAGGAGCAGATTTGCCCTGTGAGTATTTATTCAGTGTCGCTGAAAGTTGTGGACGGAGGAGTAAATTTTGTCATTTTGTCTAGCCTTTAAGAGGAAGCATTTCTTGCTCAAATTTTTTAGGTCTGTTCTGTGTCATCTTACCAAACCTGCAGCACTTTCTGTTGTGCTGCTGATGAGTGGTGAGTCTTTTTTTACCTTTTTCTGCCATAAATTAATACACGTTATCAGTTTACCCATTCTTCTATCTGAGCAGACTGTTTTCCTGGCCAAAACACTCGGGCTGTGTGTGTTTCAGTAGCCATTCAGTGTGGCACATTGATAGGCATCTCCATATGCTGAATAGATTGCAGTGCCTGGCAAGGAAGCCTTGTCAAACGTAGCAGCTTTACTGGCCGTGCCAGCATCATATCTGGTATTTGTAAGAGCTGGTAGATTATTAAATGCTTGTCTTTGAGCAGTGAGTATATTTTCCTAATTTTCAAATTATGTAATAGTAATAATAAGAAATAATAGTAATAATTTTAATTGAGATGGGGGAGAGTTCCAAAATGCTGTTCTCTGTTATTTTACTTAACCCTGTGGAACCTCAAAAAAGATAAGGGTGTTTCATGGACTCGTTAGCAGAGTGTAACATAAGGCTACTTGCTTCAAAAAATGAATATTGGGCTATTCACTTTTCAGTGTCTTATCTGGAAGCGGGACAGAAGACTAGTCAAACGGGTTGAACGAGCCTAGAAAGGGGGTTTCATTTATACAGAAGTTATGAACTGGTTACGGATAAATGACTGTGTCAGGCTGGATCTATGGCAAGAGGGAAGTAATGTTAGATGTTATAGTTATTGAATAACCATGAGCCTGCTTCCTTGGTGTGCTAGATTTTTGTAGATAATTTTGTTTTATGGCTTTCTAAAAGTGATTTATGAGCTTTATGCGCACGCTACCAGTGAAATTTTTTTGATTTGTGTTTAAGTGGCAAAGGGCACACCCTGCCTTAAAAACAGGACAAGGAAATTTTAACAAAAGACTTTGAAAAATTCCTCCTCTTATGAAAAGTGCCAAAAGAACTTTAACCCATTACTTCAGAACTCAGAAGAAAAATAAAGCAACTCCAGTGTTTGTAGCAGTGCAGTGCCAGACAGGAAGCTGGAAAACAGTAAAAATAAAGTGTAACATACTCAGCTTTGGAGATTGGAGGTGGAGTAGCAGGATTCACTGGATGGAGGGAAGTTTACAGCAGCTGCAAATAAAACTTGGCCCTAGCTTTGTGGTACACACTTCTAGTTTACTTCTCTGGCATCTGACATTTAAGGGGTGGATGTAAACTGAGGTCCTAAGGTGGCTTGCTCAGAGATCCAATATCAGGTTAACGATTTCATGTCCAAAATGGCCATTGAATTTTAATCTGAATAACCACAGTATATACCAGTTAAAACCTTTCTTGGAAGTAAGGCCCTTTAGAAAAGCTTTATGGTCTTGGAGAGCAACAAAATATCCACAGAAAGTAAGTTTGTCCCCTTTTCAGTTTTGCTTGTTGACATCAAGGGTTGAATATCAGAAGGTGGAATCAATTAAGAGTAAAGCTTGCCTTGGCCGTGTATGTAAAGTGGTGTTGCAGTATGAAAAGGGACTGCCTGGACCTAAGTTCGCAGGGTGAAAAAATCCCCACACTCTGTTGCAACTCCAAGCAGCAGGATGTGTAGATCCCAACGTGTTATTTAGAAAGGCTTTGAAGTGTGGCACTGTGGATTCAATGTGGCTTTCCATTTAAAGTTAGAGGATGTGTAGGTCCAGGTCAATTGAGAGAGATTTTCCTTGGTTTTCTTTCTTCTTTCGTTCTTCCCTTCTTCCACCCCCCACCCCACCCCCCCGCTGGTTGTTTGGAGAGAAGAACCTTTTAGAGAGGACCGGATGGGTAAAGCTTTGGAGTGCCTTGAGCTGTAATCATTAGCTGTCAGTGAAGGCAGTAAAGGAAAGAATGTTTATTTGCAGCTTTTTGCTTTGAGACTTTTGTACTTGTTCTTTTAGGAGTGCTGTAATCTTAACTATTCGCTTAGGTGGGGGGCTTCTGATGGCCTGAGACAATACAAAGGATATTTTAATGATCATGGTGCTTGGCTAGGACTAGTTTCCTAGGGCAGTCGTAATCTCCGAGTTGGAGAAAAATCACATTGAAAAACTGCCTTAATTTTGTAAAAAGTGGAATCTTGTCAACAGAGGTACAATAAATATTTGGGAGACTCTCTGATGCTTTTGAGTCTATATAAAAAATAGGATACCTAAGGTAAAAGGGAAATGAATCTGCTGCCCCCTCTCCTGCTCTGAAAGCAAACAGGCAAATTTCAAAGCAGAGCTCTGATAACGTGATGGCATAATGGCTTTTGACTAAAGCCTGCTTTTGCTAATATATCCAAGATCAATTTATTCTATGTTATAAACTAGGAAAAGCATTTTAGGAACTGTTCTTAGGCCACATTTGGATTTCTCTTCATCCTTCATTTAAGTTTATTAGACTTTGAGGGACCCTCTATAGCTGCCATTTGAACTCCACTGTAAGCACACACATGCAGAGCTCACTAATGATTCAGTTAATGAGAACAGTCGTAGAGAAGAGGAAAATGACAAGGCAGTGTATTTTGCAAGTATTTTCCTTTTTCTTTCCATTCATGTGTTTTAGTAGACATTGAACCCTTTCAAGTGTGTGTGGATTCTTCAGACCTTTTCCAAAAGAGGATCTGTAGACCCTCATGTTGGTAGCATGTTCTTGCTTGTTAATGGGAGACAGTTCTATTGTATGTGTCTACTTAGATGTCTGCCTTCACCTGTTTGGGGAGTTAGGATCCAAGACCTTGACTCCCAGGTGGGCTTAGGGTACTGTTCTTGATGTAAACTAGGTGTAGTTACTACTCTTTTTATTATTAGAGGTATAGTTTGTACAAGAAATGACTTCTTTAGCGACGTTAGTATCCACCAAGAAAATGGCAGGAATCAGGGTGGTCTGAAGCCATTTGATGCTTCAACCTATTTTCGGCAAATCTAATGGCTTGGGCTAGAAGCCTGTGGCGTCTGTTCGCATACAACAATGCAACTACACCAGGAAATCAAGCTGCTGGATATGAATTGTGGAAAAGACTGCTGTGCAGCTGCTTGATGTTGCACATTGAATGAGGCATGTGGGATGCATTCATGTAAATACTGAATGTACTGTAGGGCTCTGTGGGGTTTGCAGGAGAGTCTCATTTGCCACATTTTGAGTTCTCATCTTGAAATGCAGAATACAAGATAATACCAGGACGTGTCATATCAATATTAGTAATACACAAGCAGTATGCAGTATTTGCAGTTTCAGGAGGTAAAAAGGAACAGATTTCTTCCATTCTGTGCTGCAAATGCAGAGTGTTCGCTGTGCTTCTGCAGCAGGTGGAACAAAACCAGTGAGGCGCAGATGATCCCCAACGTGCATACAAACTCCGGATTTCTTCAGTGAAAGTGCCCTTGGAAAGTTCAAAAGGCTAGACTATCTTCCCATTCAGCCCCTGCAATATGCATATTGAAAAGGATTTTACAAAATGAGTCATCCTTTTACCATTGCATTTAATCTTTTCTCAGTACCCACAGAGATCCTGTGAGTTCAGAAGTTGTTCCTTCTCTAAATAAAGGATTATGCTTTTCTTAATATTGATACTTATAGTTCAGTTGCTTCCCAAAGAAGACAGGATCTGAATTTCAGTGAAAAGAGAATAGCGGGTAAAGCTTTCGAATCTGCTTTCCTAGGATGACGTGAACTTCAAATGGACAATTGACAGTCAGTATCCTTGTCCGTGCATTTCTTTTGCAGTGAAAACCCATGCCTGAGTTTCTGATGAATGGTATGTTAACTTCAGGCACTTTAAGCACAAATAGTTTATTTTCTAGCTCTCTGATATCATGATGAAAAACTCTATGAATGCAACGCTTACTCAGTGATTTATTTGGGATTTTCAGGAGTGACTGTTTGAATCCTCTGCCTTAGTGTGCTTGCCAAACTTCTTCCATTTTCCCAAAGTCTTTCTTGTTTTTAGGAGGAGCCAAAAAAGGTTTGTTTCACATATGACCTGTTCTTAAATTTGGAGGGAAATCCACCTGTGAACCACCTTCGCTGTGAGAAACTGACTTTCAACAACCCCACCAAGGAATTCAGACGCAAACTCATTAGGGCTGGAGGGGTAAGTGCTAAAGGGATTGGAGATGTGAAGAGGTTCTGCTACAATGTGTAGTGATCTTGTTTTGCTCTGGATTGTTTTTTTTTAACTGCAGCCCAGCAGGCTACAGTTTTACACGTTCGTCTAAAGAATGACCCGGCCAATTTTTACTCCTGGTTATACGACTGCAGCACTCGAAGCAGAACTAAACCATTGCTTGTGTGATTGGTGGCACTTCATTTTCAATTTAAATGTAACCATTAATATCAAAGCACTGAAACCTCTCCGGAAATGGAGGTCTTCTGTGGATGTTGTGCACTGTCCATCAGGCAGTTACAGTTATCCATGACCTTCCTAGCATCGTGAGCTGTATCAGTATAGAAAAGCTTGTGAAAGGGAGAGGCTTCCAGTTTATTCCGTACTCATTTTGGCCAAAGGAAAGCTTAATACTTAGTGCTTCCTTGTCAATAAATGTCCTCTAAACCTGAGGTCAGCTGCTTGTGCCTTAGATAAGAAATTAAGGAAAAGTGTTAGAATTTAGAGTGAAAATGGACACGGGAGGAAAAAAATAGATATACTCTTGAAGGCACGATAAGGTATGGGTTGCTACAGTGGATGAACTCTTACTTCTGGGAAAGTAATATGCAGTGATAGACTAAAGAAATGATAACTACAAGATCTAGGCAAATTAGAGTAAGCCACAAAGTCATGAAGTTTTTAATGAGACAGAGTGTCAAGACTCTATTCTGAGACACCCTTATATATAGTAATGTATAATTATGTTCTGTTCAAGGACTTTATTCAAGATGGTCTTAATTGCTGGCAAAATTTTCTTCTGAAAAAACGTGTTTCTAGCTTGAAAAATTAAAGTAAAAAAGCTGCGGGGAAGTTTGTCAATAATAAGTCTCAAGAGTGGCAAGTATTCCAAGCTGATCTGTCCAGATCTTAGTGTGCCAGTGCTTTTCCTTATTGGGCACAAAGAGGAGAGTGCTTATTTCAGACATAGGATGACTAGAATATCATTTGCTTTCTAGGATTTTCATAGTACGTTATTGTATTTGGTGTCCCTGCTCTGGCAGAGGGGTTGGACTAGGTGATCTCCAGAGGTCCCTTCCGACCCCTGTAATTCTGTGATTTCTTATGTATTGAGGTGATTCCTCTGTGAATCACTTTTGATGGCATTCATCTAGTGGAAATTTTCAACAGGATTATTCTGACAGAATACAGGGGAGGTAAGAAGGAAAGTGTTTCACGGTCCTTGGTACTTGGTGTTAAGATCTTGTCAAGGGAGAGACCCGAGGCCCACTTTTTTTTTTTTTTTTTTTCCCTGAATGAGTGAATTCAGCTAGTCCTAAATTGATGAAGTCTTGCTCATTCCTTCCAGATTTACCTTGCTACCCATTCGCAGGATAAAAGCATTTGCAGCAGAAGCACACAGTTCTTGTCCAGAGCTTTATTGCCTGCTTGTGCTCGGAATATTGGAGTTCCCTTTGGGAAAGATACTTGATATTGAATGTTGCCTTTCATTTTTTTGTGGTTTTAATGTTCTGTATTTGAGAAGTTGCCTTGAAACTCAGCATTACCTAGACAATATCTTTTTATGGCCTTTAAGCAGGGGAAAAAACATCCAAAAGATGAATAATAGTGTGTTAATTGAGAAGGTGACTTAACATAATCATGTGTTAATAGTCCATGCAACTTTACTTGTACATAATTTTTCTCCTCTTTATTACTAGGTGATGGTAATGCCAGAAGGAGCAGAAACTGTTTCAAGGCCAAGTCCCGATTATCCAATGTTACCCACAATACCACTCTCTGCCTTCTCTGATCCCAAGAAGACCAAACCATCCCATGGGTCAAAGGTCAGTGAAGCATGCTTTTGTGTCATCCTGAGGTGAAGAAGTCTTTCAGGACTTGCTACTAAGAGCTTGTTTAGCAGCTATTTTTGGCTACTTCTAATTCTGAAAACATCTTACTTGTACTCCGTTGTTCACTAGCTAATGGTCTGGAACTTATCATAGTTTAGGAGGCCTTTTTATGATTTGCTAGACTTCTCTACAGGGAAATTTTGGAAAGGAAGTTAAGTGTCCAAGATGCGTTTTTTGGTGAACTGTATCTTCCACCTGATCTGCTATAGCAGATAAAGTTGAGTGAAGTCCACTCCGATTGTTCTGACTTGTATCCTTGATGCTGAGGATGAATTATGCAGATCTTTTGCTGTCTGTCGTGTAAAGCTGTACTCTTAAGTCCTTGCATCTCTTTGCAGCAAGGCTGAGTAGAGAGTCAGCACTTGCTTTGTCATTAGAACTACTTAGGGTAGTGGTGTAAAAACCTTCTGGTAGAAGGTCCAGAACATAAAATATGCTGCACTTGGTCAAACTAGTGATTTCAAGATTTGATGTTTACATTCAGCAGTATCAAGTTCTTGAGACTTTCTTTTTTTGAGTTCTCGAGTTTTCTTTCTTTCACTTGTGTGATGAAGCTGTTTTTGTGTAATTCTACATAGGAGAAACAATCCACAAGCAATGTGTTTTGAAGCAGATTACATACACTTTATCAGTCTGAACAGTCACAAATATTAACAGCAATTCATTTTATGGTGCGATTCAGTTCTGAGATCATTTTGTTCAGGGCTCTAAACACTTCTGGCACTTCAGTCATGTCTTCTGATGTTGATGTTATGAAACAGTAAAGATGACTTATCTGTTAGTGGCTGATTTAATTTTGGTCAGGAATTAAGCATTAGAAAACACAGAAGACAGAAAAGACTCTGACACAAGCTCTGGTGAAAATTGCCAGTAGCTAAAGAGACACCAGTCTCCCGCTTCTCTTCCTCCAGGCTGCCCTCAGAGGTGCATGTGTGTTTGCATCTCAGTGTGTTCAGTTCATATGCCAGTGTTTCCCCACAAAGACCCACTTCTAGAAGTGTTTTGAGTTCACGTATAATTCGCAAAGGGAAGTACTCCTTTGCCTTCCTGCGTACCTGACTCTCAGGATAGGCGGGGTCCTACTGATTGGTGTCTTAAAGCTCTTATTAAAGGTGATAAAATGCCTGCTGATGGCAGAGACTTCAGCTCTCTTATGGTCGTGGGGACGTTCAGCATTTTCGTCAAGTTGCAATGTGGTTGATGTGGTGAATTGGGGGTTAGGCTGCGAACATCGCTTGCATTTGCCATGGGTATGATTTAACCTTGAAAAAACCTCTTTAGTTGCTGGGGTTTTTTTCCTAAAATGTGGTGTGAAGTATAACTTTGTGTAACACGGCTTGAGCGGGTTTCCTCTTATCTGGCTTCAGATGTTTACCCTGCAGAGTAAATCTGAACAAAGCATCTATAGATGTTTATAGACCTCCTTTTATAGACCATGGAAAGGAACAGGCATTTGTGAAACATGCTTCATCCTGTCCTAATGTAGATGTTGAAGTGCCTAGTGTCAATTTCTGTCCATCAGCTTTAGGGAAATCTAGATGTCTGCCTCAGAGGTAGATACATACATTAGGCATGTGTGGGTGGATGTCTATGTGAAACATGCTTCAATGTGAATTATGAGAATGTGTTTTCTAATTCTGTGCAGAGCTTCAATTTCATACCTAGCTTGCATGTTTCTGTTGCTGAATTTTAGGATGCAAACAAGGAAAGTAGCAAGGCATCTAAGCCACACAAAGTAACCAAGGAGCACAGAGAGAGGCCAAGAAAAGACTCTGAGAGTAAAAACTCCTCCAAAGACCTTGAAAGAGAACAAAACAAGCCTTTGAAGGACTCCTCCAGAAAACCAACTGAGAACAAACTGCCTAAGGAGGAGAAGGCACCTCCAAAAGCTGCTTTCAAGGAACCAAAACTGGCCGTGAAGGAGACCAAACTGGAGAACACTTCTCCAAAGGGCGGGCCACAGCCGGAGTTAAAGTCTTCCAGCAAGAGGCCCTCCAATGTGGAGTCACCAAAGCCTAGTGCCAAAAAACAAAAAAAGAGTAGCTCCAAAGGGGTAAAGAATATCCTAGGGACGTCTCCCAGAACCTCGTCTTCCTCATACCCAGAGAAGAAACAGACCAAGGAGAAGATGAATGCCAAAGCGGAAAAGGTAAAATCTGAAAGTGAGGCCAAGGAGATCAAAAAGCCTGTGGAAATGGAGGAGTCAAATTCAGAGGATGAAACTTCTTTCAAGTCAGAGGTGAGTAGGGATTTGTCCTTTACCAGAATTTTTAAGCGTGCTGCTTAAATCCCTGCATGAAAAAAGATACTGAAAAATATTCCCTCAGATAAGATAGAGAACCAGATTGGCAAATGCTTAGGCTGGGTTGTGTCTCAAATAAAACTCTTCTTTGAAAATCCTATCAGTATTAATAATTACCGCTGTCTGGTTTACCTCCTGTTTCTGATACACAGTTCTATTTAGATTTATCTGCAGGCAGAGTTACCTAAAAGTCAGAGTTTAAGGTTATGATCTCTTATTTATCCCGCGCAGTGATATTTATAGAGCTAGAGTATAGTAGGCATAGATACACTTTCTACCTGCTTATGATAACATAATGTTTTTGAAAGTGATCTTAATTCAGAAAAGGAGGAAATAATTTCAGTTTTGTTTCTGAAAAAAAAAAGTATTAAAATGTAAATAAAAAACCCTGTTGCTGGCATGGCCTGTAAGAAATGTGCTATTGGCTAAAGCTCAAAATACAACCACATGCCACTAAACCTAAGTAAGTTGTGTTGTAAGATATAAAACAAATTATGTTATTGTACTGCTATTTTTAAAAGCTGTCTAAATATTTTTTCCTTTTTACAACTAAGAACATTCCTCATCCTCTGTCTTCTAAAAATCATTCTCCAAAAGAAGGCCAAAAAAAAAAAAAAGAGGGGAAAGACATGACTTAAATCCAAACTCTCGCTACTTTTCACTTGTATATTTTGTATTTGCTATAAAGAAGCCATATATCTTCTAACAGGAGTCATAGATAGTATCACATGAATTTTTGAACTACTTCCTACTGACCACTTTTAGAAAGATTTGTTTTACTAGAATAAATCTTCTAGGGGCAATTTGTGTTACGATTTTAATCAGCACCATGATACAGTAAGTATTGACATGTTTATTTCAGAAAGGATTTTTTGCAAAAGATTCCCAGTAAAAACGTTTATTGGGGAAGTGTTAATTCAAGTTACTCTGCAAAGATCTTTTCCAGATTGATTAAATGTGTAGCTTGTGCACTAGGAAGAAGCAGCTCCTCTCCATTTTTAGCCTTATACCTGAAGTGCATCAGTGTGTAGCAAACCCATCATTTCTGTACCAGATACGTGGCCCTCACTGCGAGCTTCTGTACTCTGCTGATCTCCGTTAAGTCCTGAGTGTCTTGTACTTCATTATTTCTTAGGTGTCATCCATCCCCTTGGGACTCGCCATGCAGCTGTAAGCCGATAGTGCTGTTTAGACTGTTGGTGAAACCGCAAACTGTGGTTGTGGTTCCACAGCGTCTGCTGCAGTCCTGTCCTGCCCCCACCAAGCTTTGTATGCTTCTGTGTCCTCTCTTGCACCAGCTCTTGTGTCCGTTGGATGTTTGACAGAGGTATTTGAGTGCTAGCCCAGAAGGAGGGTAGGAATACTCAGTGTGATGGAGGGGGAACCGTGGCAGCTGCCAGTCAGATCAGCTTACGTTTCTGTGGAACTTGAAGCTTACGGGTATAACTGCATAAAGCATTGGCATCAGCAGAGAAGACTGTTTGAGTTCCTTTTCCACCCCGGGGGGTTCTCTTTGCTCCCAACCCTGCAGTTTGCTGCTCCATCGTTTGTACTGGTACAGCTGTTTGTGGATCTGTGTGGTAAGCCACATCACTAAAGCGAATGAGCAGCTGGAGGTGGACTGGGGCCCGGAAACTCTTAAATCAGCTTTGCTGCTGCAGCCAACATATTGTGCAACATGCTCTGAGGCTGCAACTCCACGATGGCTTTGAGTTGACATCTCTGCAGGCTGCTGTTGAAAGGAAGAGTCTTGCTCTCATTTGTGCTGCTGGCATGAGAGCTCGTGTGACTTTGCAATAGGCTGGAGGAGTTTCTCCTTCCATTTCAGCTCCTGCTGAAAGTTAGTTGTCCTTTCTCCCCCCTCCCCCCCCCCCCCCCCCCCCCCCCCCCCTTCCTCCCTTTTCTTTTTTTTCCTTNNTTTTCTTTCCCCCATCCAGTCCAGTTCCCTGAACTGGCCTCATGCTTGGCTGCCTAAATGCTTGTGCTGACAAAAGAGAGAGGCTGAGATGTGAGGGCAGGATTGCTTTTTTCCATTGTCGGCATGTGCTTTTGTCATATCACGGTGACAGTAACTGCAGCCTGAGCATGCAGATCATGTCCAGCTGGATGCCCCCTAAACGGTTGAAATAGCTGATAGGGTTAATGGCAGAAGGGGAGACAAGAGTCTATACAACTTCCAACTTCTGCTTCTTAGGTCCTGTTAAATCATTTTAATGGAACACCTGCTACACTATCAGGAATGAAAGGTGTTAGGATTGAATATGTGGGTAAGACACAAGAGCTGTGCTCCCTTGTCTTGAAAATACTGCTCTTTCCTTTCATGTTGTAATTTAAAAAAAAAAAAAAAAAAAAAAAAGAAAAAGGGCCGGCGGCGTGGTCCCAACACACAAGTA
>VYXH01001032.1:253-29657 GCA_013397275.1 Burhinus bistriatus | reverse complement strand
AAAAAAAAAAAAAGGAAATAGGGCTGCTGCGATGTGCCAACACATCAGCTAGTGGCATTGTTAAATTATTCTCCTGTGCTACTGAATGATTCACAAGGGCTGTAATAACCCTTTTTGACATTTTCCCGCCTTCTTACAGTTGAATAAGTGAAACTCTAACAATACTTGGGTGACAAATTATAGGGAAGGGTGGTATTTGGATGAAAGTACTGCCACTGCTTTCACTTATTAATGCCCAAAGCTGCTGATGTGCATCCTTCTACCTGTTTACGATGTTTTTATAGTATTAACACTTCCTGTAATAAAGTTTATTGATCAAGTGTGATTTTTCTAGCATTGGGATTTGGTAGTGGAAGTAACAGGTGGATTCCCAGGAATGGTGCAACAAAATTGAAATGCTAAATTTCCAGGGAATTACTTTAAAAAAGGCAAGATAATATTGCAGTACACTGAGAATCTTTGTTACTCAATAAGATGTAGTTTAAAAACCCCTTTAAGGTTATTGCTGCTATTGGGGGTGAAATAGTTGATTTAGCCTTCACTGCCACCTCGTGGTCCTTTAAGCTAAAGCATGTGATTGCTCTACAATATCTGATTTTATGTTAAAAACATATATAGCAGTAAAACTTTGTTTCTGGATGCTGTCATTAGCAGTAGTTCATGATCTCTTTTTACTCACTCTCACTGCGTAGTATGCTCCTGGCATTTATGCTGAATACTGACAGTGCGTGGTTCTGGTTTCACAAGAGTTTAGCTTGTTTCTGTTATGTTTTCACAACAAACTGGAAACAATACAGTGGATCGCTTAAATTGGTGCAGAAACAACTGTTTTGAGGGTATTGTAATAAATTAGAACTAATTTTTGGAGTCAAGTGAGCTAGTTAGGATAGACGTTTCCATGTTTAATGATCAGTACGAGGTGTTCAGAGGGAATGTTGGTGGGTTACAATAAATACCCTTTTTAAAACGGGGCTTTGATAATTGTGCAAAGTTGTATGCTGGTCATCTTTCACCTTTCAAAGTTAGTGTTTTTTCACTTCGACATTTTTCAGATGCTATTTTTCATCACTTGAGACTATTTGAAACTAGTGGTGTAAAGGGTTTTGTTGGCAGCTGATGCTACTGCCCAGAAGTGCTGAGCTACAGTGCATCAAAGTTTTCATAAATGTTGGTTTTATTTACCTTGCATTTTGCATATTTCCTGTCATTCCGAGAATGGCGTTCAGTGATGTATGATGTTATAGAGTGCTCCAGTGCTTCTGTCTCACTGTGCTTTGTGCTCTGCACTGGTTTTCTGGATTAGAAAGGTTAAGATTCTTTTTCTTTTTTTCCCTTTTATGGGGGGTTAAGTCTGTCCAGTCCAGCCCTTCCAACTCCAGCTCCAGCTCCGACTCCAGCTCTGACTCTGATTTCGAGCCATCTCAGAACCACAGTCAAGGTGTGTTGCAAGAAATAAAATGTGTTAAAATCTTCCTTGCATAACCTTAAAAGGCTCATTAGAATTAGATCTGTTTTCCCAGCACCATATATATTTAAGACTAATATGGTTTCTTGTATGCAACCATATCTTGAAGCTGCGACGTTTCAGTGAGAAAAGGCAATAATGTCAGAGAGTAATCATGAACGAGTATTTTTCTTGTTTTGGCAGTTAATTTATGAGTAGGATATCTCTCTGGATTTGGTTCTTTCCCTGTTGGCTTTGGTTTCTGCCTCAGTTTATAAATGTGTTTGCTGCTGCTTGATCTATAGTGTCACCAGAGTATTTCTCCTCCAATCTTGTATATGCTTTATTAAAAATTATAAATGTGACATTCATCACTTTGCCAGTACATAACATAGCTTCTTTTTCAGATTCCTCCACTGATAGTCCAAAGAGATATACTGTGGCAATAGTAAACGTTCTAACCTCAGCAAATGCTGTGTTGCTACAAATACTGTCTCTTGAGTGACATTCAGAATAGTCCCCAAACACATGAAAAATGTGTCCTTTTGTTTTCATTTCAGAAGAGAGTGGGAGGATTTGGGGGGAGGCTAGGGTGGCTTTGCGGCAGTTGTAGAGTTTGTCAACTCTGCTTTAGTTTTGAGACTGAAATACGGTGTCTTTTAGCAATATCGTTGTGCAAAATGAAACTACCAGTGACATCTTATTGAGAAATCTTGATGTACCTTAATAATAACTAATCCAGTTTAGATCACATAGCGCAGATGGAGTTCTGCTGCACATGTCCTTGTGTTGAATTGCTTTCTCCCCTCTCATCCCAGGCCCACTGCGTTCCATGGTGGAAGATCTGCAGTCGGAGGAGTCAGATGATGATGACAGCTCCTCTGGAGAAGAGGCAGCAGTCAAAGCAAACCCAGTCAGCCGGGATTCCAGGTGGTAACAAATCAGGAAGAAAGATGTTTGTTGTCTTTTTGCTCTCCATGTTTGGTATTTTTGTGTGTCCCCCTTTTGGAGGAAGGAATCAAAGTGATGGGGCTATGTGTGAGAGGAAAGTGTGAGAGAAGGAGAGAAAGGGCAGATGTGTGGAGTACTTAGCATGGGGTGGGGACACAGAGTCGATGAAAACAGCAGGGTGAGAATGGAATTGGATGAGAAGAGAGCACCGGAACTCAAAGAGAGGAAGCCACTGGGAAGCGGTATGTTTGAGCTTGCAGGTGTTAGTGACTGAGCCCCTTAAAATAGTCACCTAATTGTCATCTTCAGATCTCTGCTGAGCTGAGTGGTGTGTGACACCTTTGATCTGCAGAGATTAGAGGAGTGTCATGGAGGCTGTCAGCATGCGTGCTCTTCTTACTGCATATGACTGATACAAAACTGAGAAGTCTTAGTCTTTGCTGATAGTGCGTGCTGACAGTTGGTTACTTGACTCCTATGGGACTTGGTTAACAGCTGTTTTCTGCCTTAGTCAATGGAAATAGTTGAATTTCATCCTTCTCCCCTCAGGAAATGCTGTTGTAGCCAAAACCCGGAGTCTAGGGCTGAATATTTGAAAGCAAATGCTTGGCCCAGATAGCAGCTGCAGATTTCAAATTATGCTTGTGTTCACTGAAAACTAAAAAAATAAAATCTGTTGTTGCACTCTGTCACTATCAACTGAACAGGAATGGAGAGACTTTGAAGGATATTTTTTTATACCTTCAGGGGAGAGGTAATAAACAGTTTTTCAAGTTCATCAAAAGTGGGATACCTGCTATAATACACCTGTAGGGCCACAAGAAGAATGAGAATAAATAGGAAGTCTCAAAGGTCATAACAGAAACACTAAATGCATTTTTTTGCCTGTGTTCTCAGAGGGGGTGTTCGTAAGCATCTCATGCAGGTACTTAGTGATCTTGGAATGAATCCCCAAAATGAACAATTGGCATTTGTGAAAATCAGGTGGTATTTACTCAGTTGTTCTAAGAGGACTCGTGTATGAAAGAGTTGAACTGGTAGCTGTAGTGTGTAAATGAAAACTCCCTGCTCTGCCTGCCCAGGGAATGGAAGATGGCAAAGGTGATGTCAGCTGGGAAAAAAGGGATTCTTGGAAATTAGACTGACCATTTCTCCCAGACAATTTAGCATTCTATAATAAGGAAGAGAATTTCACTTAAGTCTGTGTCGTTCAGTTGACAGCTAAATAAGTTTCCTGTTACCTGGTGATGCTAATTTTCTGCTGCTTGTTTTTCAGACTGAGCCTTAGTGACAGCGACAGTGATAACAGTGCAGATTCTTGCCTGCCAAGTCGAGAGCCACCTCCTGGTCAGAAACTGCCCCCAGTAAATAATAAGGTATTGCATCCTACATGCCCATACAATGCTACCTTCCACCACTCTTGGTTCCTGTATTGTGTTCAGTCCATGGTGTTAGTTCTGACTTGCACCTAATTTTCCCTATTTTGCTGTCTTCATCGGACAGGTAATTTCTCTCTGTTTGCTGCTGTGCATCCAAGCCATTAAACCACTATGTTGTCTGAACTAATTTTAGTCCCTAATGTTGATTTCTTTTACCCTCAGGCATCTGGAAGAAAAAGCCCAGAGTCTTGTAACAAGCCAGAGAAGATTTTGAAGAAGGGAACATATGACAAGGTATGTTTGAAGATTTGCATATCATGGAACTGTTGGATGCTCACTAGCATTTCTGTGTAGAAAACAATTTGAATCAGCCTAGGCTGTTCACATGTTCTGGCTTGGCAGGTTAAAAGCTTGAGTATAATGAAAAACAGATGTTGAAAGGACAGACTTTGGAGAGTGACACTGCAGAAATTGTGTATATTAAATAGATGGATCCCCAGGTTGTTTCCATATGCAAAATGTTAAAATTGTTTTATTTGTTTGCCCTTTGTCTGAACTAATGGTCTGGCCACTGCTGCACTGGCGAGTACCTCTTCATTAAAAGGCAGTTTTCATCTGTCTTTGATCTTACAAATTAAAGATTGTTTGACGCTCTGCTTTGCTAGTTTAGTTGAAACCTTTGTTTATTCAATGAAATCCCCTCCTTTCTTGCCTCCGAGGAAAGCAGAGCAGTGTACATGCTTGTGAAGCATGGCTAACTCGAGCAAATAGCCAAACCCCAAGTTATCCACAAAGTTCTCACACTGTGATTTATTTTTTTTTTAGTAAAGAAATCAATCAAATGGGAGCTTAATACTTTCCTTGGTCTAATCATTGAGGTCCTTGCAGTACTCAGAATCAGTCTGTAGCTTTTGCTTGTGTGTTTTAACACTTTTTTGACAGGAGAATACAGCACAAGTTAATCCCTTAATGTTAGGTCTAAGCGTGGTCTTGAGATCTGAGTCTCCTGCTAGCTACAAAATATTCGACGACTAAATACTGTTAACCATAGCTGAGATGGCTTATCTGAGGCAAGGTTTGTAGGTAATGGTATCTTTTATTAGACTAGTTAATATAAATAGAAGGGAACACCCTTGAGACCCATTGAAGAGAGTGTCTGAAATACCATCAGCTTTTCCAGCTGTCAGAGGTTTTATAAAAGATACTTGCTCTCCCAGCAAGCATAGAATTCAGTGCTGTTTAGGTGTTTTGGGAAAAATGCTTTTCTCTGTGTGAACATGCTGGGGAGGGGTATATTTCATAAATTGGGGGGGGAGGGCAGTGTTTGGGGGTTTTTTGTTTTATTCAGGGTTTGGGTTTTTTTTTTGCATTGGTACTATTGCTTACATGAGTTCAGTTTTGCTGATAGAGACATGAACAACTCTGGGGCAGCTTTACAGATTAAAGAAAAAAAAACCCAAAACCAACCACCCTTACATAAGAACAATTCACGTGTTGAGCTTGTAAACAATCCTGCATTTCCCATTGTGGTGTATGTAAAACTATCTGGGAATACAGTGCACTCAAAAGAATTTTTCCTTACTTAAACACAAATCATTGTTCAGCAGATTGCTGGGATGTTGGTCACTGATGCAGATATTTTCAGGTAATAAGTAGTTTATTAGTACAGCTCGCTGATGAAGAACTCTCACTGAAGTGAGAACTTCACCTTGTTGAGGTCCTCTAAGCTCCTCAAAGGTTCTGACCGCTTCTTAAAGCTGGTTACAGGTGTTTGTTTAATGATGTCATTAACTAGTCTTGCTGATGGTCTTCAGACCATCCATATTTGTGTGAAGTCTTTAGTCTCCCAGTACTTGATAAGGATGGAGGAGGCGGTAAAAAAATTTAGAGAAAAATTGGGAATAGGAACATTCTGAAAGGGCCTCTTTTCCTCGCTAGGAAAGTCAGTCTGGCAGTCATACAAACATGCCACGTATGTCACTATTTCTGTTCATGCCTCCTTTACAGGCCTACACTGATGAATTAGTGGAGCTTCACAGGCGACTAATGGCACTACGAGAGCGCAATGTGCTACAGCAGGTAGAGATCATTTGTCAGCTTTCTGGCAAGCTGTTGTACTCTGGTAATCTTTGTGTCCAAGGGTCTCAACTGGACCCCTGTGATGCTTGACCTTTCATTTGCCTCTCCTCCATGAGAGGGTCTGGTTCACTTTGAAAGCAAAGATATGTAGAAAAAAAAAAAAAAAAATCAGATGTGCATGCAATGTTTTTGTTGGAAAAGATACAAAAGTGTGGTTTCTGCATATTTCCTCTGCCATCCTGGTAGCGATCCCAAGGCTGGGCTCTCTTGGTCTAATTTAAAAGGAAAGAAATGTGCCCACATCACTTTCCCGACTGAGCTAGTCAGGCATTCAGGAAGAGCTGATTTGCTTTTTTGGGAGAAGTTTTGATTTGTGTTGCAAGACATTCTCATCTCTGAGGCTGTTCTAAAGGGATGAGAAAAGGACTGGATGGGTTGCTGTGTGTCTGCTGGCCTTTCTGCTGTACTTGATCTTTATGAGGTCTCTATACATCCTTGCTTGTCTCCTTTCTGTACAGATTGTAAATCTCATTGAGGAAACCGGGCATTTTAACGTTACCAACACAACCTTTGACTTTGACCTCTTCTCTTTGGATGAGACAACCGTCCGTAAGCTTCAGAGCTACTTGGAAGCAGTAGCAACATGACGCTTGGCCTCAGAAGCAGGCTGCTTTTGAAACCAGAAATCCCATTTATTGGTACCAGGAAACGAACCCATGGAACTAGGCCTTCTTATTATCTTGATTCACCCGAAGCACTGCCTTAGAGAACAGCCATGCTCTATGAATGCACAGCCAGCTGCACTTTCTTGTAGGCTTCAAACAAGCGCCAATATTGCTGAGTCTGTCCTCCCTAGCTTCATAAGTACGCTTGGGCACAGGTCCTGAGTAGAGCAAAAGACGTGCTGCACTTAGCTGCACAGTGTGACCTTTTTGGTTTTACTTCGAGAAACTGTGTTTTAAGAGCACATTTTCAGGCGTCTCCTGAGATCTGAAGAAGTGTGGACAATGTTTTCTTCACCAAATCTAGGGACCAGCCTACCTGCGGAGAGCTTTAGTGAGTCCCGTTTCCTCCAGCTCTGTGAAGAAGCGTTCATGCTGTGTAAGCAAGATTGGCTTTTACAAAGCTAGCCGAGAGAGTGATGACAGAGGAAGCTTCCCAGGGGTCCTGCTGGTCTGCTGCAGAGGAAAGTGGACAGATTCCAGTTTTGATCACTTGCCGGTTAGTTCTGCCATGGTTTGGTACAGAGCACTGCTGTAATTAGGCTCGCGATTCCTATAGGGCATCGTTCCACATGCAGGACCTGCAGCTTCCTGCAGAGACAGTTCGTGCTCTTTGGAGAGGCCTCCAGAATCTGCTGTCTCCTGCTGGGGTTTTGAGATGTCTTGTTTGTTGATCTGAGCTCCTAAACGAAGTCTCACTCCTTTCAGTCTGCTTTAACTGTAATAGGACTACAAAACTGTAAGCTGTATATTTTATATATATATATTATATATATGTATGTACTGTATGTATAAGAAGGGCCTAGTTGGGTCTTATGATCTTAAGGGTGTGTTTTTCTGTTATGTTTTTTAATGGCTATGGCAGGGGAAGGGCGCTTAATAAGATTTGACTTGTTTGTTAAAATGCCTCTTGTGGACAATTTTTAGTGTATGAAAACTGAACAGCAATCTTCAAAGCATTTTGTGCTCTGGAAGGGACTCACCTGTCATCTTTCATTTGTCAGTGTTTAATAATTTTGCCAAAATACGTGATTGGTTTTGTTCTATGTTCTCAAAGAGGAATCTCCTACAGTGGCCCCTATAGTAGTGGCTGTACTTTGGGAAAACCAAAACAAGGGAGAATTTTATCTTGGGACACACCTGGAAAATGCTGATAGAAAACCCAAGTGAAGTCAGGTTTGTTTCCTCCTCCCTTTCCCACCCTGCTGCCTGTTAAAGAAATGGCAGAAAATAGTAAACACTAATCCAGAATCTTTCATATATTTCTAGTTAAACTAGTATTGACTTCCAAGTGTTGTCTAGGTGGGTGTGAGAAAGTCCCTTAGCTTTCATCAAAACCGTTACACTCCTGTTCCCTAAATTCAGTATTTTTTTTGAAGAACTGCTCTGTTTATCCAATCAGTGTGTAAGCTTTTGCCAAATGTTAAGTGGGCTGCAGGCAACAAGGAGGAGAGCAGCGGTCCAGAGGAGCCCTCCGCTCATGAGTGGACCTCCCATATCTGTGAAAGTCCCATGTGGGAGCTGGGGGTTTGCATTATGCCAGGGTGTGCTGTCCCTTCTCCATTATGAAATTGCAGTCCCTTGTTTTGGGTTACCCCTTTCTTTATCATGGAAATGTTGCAACTAATCAACTTAAGTGGCAATATGATGATAAGCTTGTTTGAGTTGGGTCATGTTGACCCGATTCCCATTAATTTTGTCTTTGTACCATCTTTCATGTGTCTTGTGTGTGTGTATATATATATATAAAAAAAAAAAAATCAAGCTCATGCCAGGTGCAAACCCTGTCACGACAGTGATCTCAGATGTTTTCTTTCTTGATGGACAATGCCAAGCCTGGATAGAAACCCTGTGCGCAAATGTACACTGAGAAGGTGGAGGACAGCAGGAAGAGGAGGAGCTGCGGTTCTGTCTTGGTTGGCAGTGGGATGCATCGTGGTGGAGGATGGCAGACACAGTCCACGAGTGTCATGGTCTCTCCCGTGTGCTGTGTTAGGCGTGGTGGGTATGTGCGAACTGCTCGTGGTCTCTGTTGGGTCTGTGGTGTGGAGGACACAAGCCTTGTGCGGTTGCTACGGCCCCAAACTCGGCTCCCTGGGTTTGCAGAGCCTCCTGCCCACTGCCCCCAGTGAAGGGTGGGGTTGGTGACGTTGTCCTGTCCCCAAAGCAATAGGAGCAGCGGTGGTAGCCAGCCTGAGATCTCCTGAGGTCTTTTGCCTCCTCTCTCCACCTGGGTAACCTACTCTCACAGCCGTTGCATCAGTGTCACCCATCCTGGCAGCATTTCTCCTGGGACTGTCAGTAGCCTCCAGAATTACTCCACGAGGGATGGGAGGTGTCACCTCCCTTCTGCCCCCTTCTCATGTCAAGATCTGAATGGTCACGCTGCTCCCAGCCAGTCCAGGAACACGTGTGGGAGGGTGTTCCTGAACTTGGCTGGAAGTGCCCGGGGCTCCCGCCTGTGGCTGTGGCATTGTCCTGTCCTGGAACTGACTTTATTCGTGAAGTCTAATGAGCATTGATAGGAATTTTGTCTGATTTTTATAAGAAGTATTTTACACATGGATTTTTTTAGACTGTTTATAATCTCCTTGAAAACCTGAAATAGGATTGTTCCCCCAGCAATAGTTCTTTTCCATTGTGTGCACATGCTGATTTGTTACTAAAAGGTTTCTTGCAAGTACTTAGTTGTTCTACAGAGTTGTTGTTTTTTTGGGGTATGTGGTAGCATCGGGGACCACAGGAGGAATGACTCTGCAAAGAAAGAATGGTCGAATTTGGGCCTCATCTTGTGTCCCCTTCTAGTTACATATGAACGAGTTCCCTGTGTAGATTCTCTATAGGCTGGCTGAATGCTGTTCTGAACATGCCGTGTACAGGTATTTGTGGATAAAGTGTTTGTTCTTGTGTCACTCTTGAGAGCATGGATGGATTATTGTACTCTAGGAAGGAGGTGGCAGTGCTGCTGTCAGCATTGCTTCAGGTCTTCGAGGATGTGTAGTAGCTTGCATTGTTAAAAAAAGGAAAAAAAAAAAAAAAATCCAAAATCAACTTCTAGCCATAATGGTTTTTCCAAGGAAAATGGACAGAACTCTGTTACTTTTCAGTGTCCTTCATCTTGTTACTGAAGGCATGAACAAGTGCTGATCGGTCTGAAGGCTTTCAGAGTTGGTTTGAGTTGAATAGTGTTGGAGGTAAGATCAGGACACAGCTTTTCCTTTGTCCTTGGCCTTTGTATTAAAGGGCAAAAGAGGGGTCAGGAGTATTTTCCTGTTGTCTTGGTCTGCGTATGTATTAAGCCTTGAGGCTTTCATTACTGACATTTACTATTAAAAAGAAAAAAAAAAAAAGGATAGTAAGGCTGGCTGGATCCCGAAACACCAGCTGAGGAATATCGGACACGTAGGTAACGAGACTGGCTGTGCTGTGGTCAGGCTGAATACATGGAAGTGCAATGATTTTGCCACCAGTTCTTCTGTTGCTGTGTGCGGTGGTAGCGTCAGAACTAGCAAAGCAATTGATGCAACAATCCAGAAGCGGTTTTTGTCAGATCTTGAACGTATTTGATGGTGAGAGAGGTTTAAACTTCCCTTACGGAGCTTGCCCTGTCACGTTCTCTGCAAGCAGAGACCCGAGTCACTCTGGTTCTGCAAATTTCGGCTGTCTCGTTGGCGAATGCACTGGAGCACAGGTGGTGTACTCGGACGAAGCTTCTCTCGACTCGCCCCGGTGCCTGACACTCACTAGTTGGCATGCTCGTGTCGATGCTGTAGACAACCATTGTGCACCTTGTACAAATATTACTTCTAAAACAACGAAAATCGATCGGTATTGCTTTCCTGGGGGCGTGAAATAGCCATCAAAAACTGACAAGATGAGTTTGCACTCCTAAAGAAAAATGTAAGTACTTCAACTTCTAGATAATTTTTAATTGTATTTCTGCCTAGAGCCAAGGTATTAAATACCTTGTCACTTGAGGATTTTAAAAATTGTGTTGGGAAATGAATTCTTCACTCAGCTGTAAGAAATGCAGCTGGCCCAAGACTAACTTCAAGATTAAAAAAAAATAAAAAAATCATGTTTGTAATACGTTACAGGATTGTTTGTCCTGAATTTTAAACTTTTTGTTAAATTTGTGGAACTATGGAGGAATTTTCTAGAAAAAGTGAAATAAAGTAAGATGGAAAAGTAAAACTTCAAGCGTTTTTTGTTTGTTGTATTGCTTCTCCATGGACAGCAATGAGGTTTTCCTGAAGCGCCTTGTTATCGAAAAGGCTTTCTGTGAGAAACACAGAAGCCAGTACTGCCATTGGCTGCTCCGCAGGCAGCACCGCGCTGGGGCACACAGGAGGTGAAAAGCAAGGGAAAAGGAAACTTGTTTTAAGCGCAGTCGGTCTGGGGTAAGACTCTGATGTCCATTAATACGTTGGTGTTTTAAGTTGGTTGCTTAAGTCCTGTTGCCACTGCAGCAGCGTGTTTGGGTTCCCTGCAGTTTGCCAGCAGGAGCCATAAGCGCTAGGTGGAGCGAGCAGGCCAGAACAGAGGTTTGCCCAAGGCAGGTGGCAAGTCTTTTGCGCCCTCTTTCACTTCCAGGGGCCTCGAAGGGGTTATCCACTGCTCCCAAAGCCCCTCGGAGCTCATCACGAACCCAGGACAGCGAGGCAGAGCTCTGGCCCAAGTGGTCCTCAGCCGTGGGCTGTGAGCAAGGGGTTAAGGCCAGGAGCTTCATTTCCCTCCTGTGTGCTGCGGTGTTTTGCATGCATGGGTGCTGCGGCAGGTATCTTCAACCTTGATCAGAGCAAGGAGTCTGCTCTGGCTGTGGCTCTCCCCCTAGTAAGGCAAATGAACCTTTTTGCTGCTCACCACACTGTCACCTTGGACCCTGACCTCAAGGTGGAGTCAAGCGTTATTTTGCAAAAATTACTGAAGTGTTAAGAGACACGAACTGCAGAGTTTATTTATTAGGCTTTCTTCTGAAAGTTGGCGACACTTCAAATCCATACAGCTGAGAACACAAATGCTGGCAGGAGATCAGCAGTGGTTACAGTAGTGTGTTACCCACCCTTCCATACAGGTGCTGCAGGCACACCTGCCAGGGGACGGTCACTGAGCCCAGATCACATACAAAGTTTTAGGTTTTTTAAAAAAAAAAAACAAAACCCCCTCAGGTGCCTGGTTCCAGGTACTGTTAACACCCACCACAGTGCGGTTTTGACACGAAGTAGTGCTGTAGGCACAGTGCTGCAGTGCCCTGCAGCCAGCAGCTTGCTTGAGCTGTTATTTACTAGTGTAGATGACTCTCCCCTGCAGGATGCTTCCCCTCAGAGCACCTGACATCTCCTGGTGCTCCTCCTCTGGCCATGGGAAACACTACCTGGAACCACTCAGATCCGTGATTTCTAGTTTCAAATGAGCCATTTTACAAGCAATCCTTCATTTGCCATTGGGTTTAACAGTCCCTCCAGACACTGGACAGACTGGAGTAAGCCTTGCAGAACCAGTCAGACCTTCAAGAGCTGCTGGCGATGGGTGCTTTGGAGAGGGCTTGCCTGTCGTGTCCTACATTCAATGGGTTCAATGTAAAGGGCCTCTACAGTTGCGGGAAAGGTTGATCCCAGACCTTCAAAAGAACCAGCCTTCGAGCAGCTGTGTTCCCAACGCCTCTCCTCTCTACCAGGTCACCCCACTGCTCTGGAGTTCCATCCCTTTCACGACGCTCTAGCCAGCATTTCTGTGATGGAAAGACTACAGCCAGAGTTCACACAGAGTCCCTTTGTGTAAAACACTTCTCAGAACGCAGGCCACATATGCTACTTTAACAATACAGTTTATGGCTTCATTATAACTCAAAAACATAAAACAGATTCAAAATATTGCACAGACAAACCCAGCAAAGGTGAGGTTCCATATCCACACCGAGCCAGCGTGTGTAGACACACAGCATTCATCATCTTTGACAGAAGACAGGTTGTGGGTAAAGAGACTTAAAATAATTCAGATGTCATCAGCACACAGTTAAATGTACACTGCTATAAAAAGAAACCTGCCTTTCTCCCTCAGCAGGAAAACTGCAGTTCCTGATTGTTTTACATTCAGCTCAGGAAAAGAAAACTTTGGCTAAAACATAACATGTAATGTGGATTTAAGGTAAACATTGCATTGCCCTTATAAAAATGAAAAGGCAAAAAAAAAAAAACCAAAGTAGAGATATTCAGGACTATCTCAGCATCAGAACATAGACACGGGAGAACGCTGAGCACGACCACACTCAACACACTGCAGTACGAGGGCCAAGGGATGTAGGGTGAAGCGATTCAGCAGGCCTGCGTGATTACCAAGGCTCCTTTATTTCAGCAGAGCCAGGGATTCCCTCCCGGGGAGCCCAGCAGGCAAATGGCTCTCCGGGTTCGCTTCAGTCCACAGCAGGAAGCCTCCGCACTACTGCCGAAGAGCGTTCTCAGTTGTGGTCGGTGTATCCACATCCGTGTAAAACTGAGCAATTTGGTCTTTATACTTCTGTGCCACCACTGATCGCTTCAGCTTCATTGTTGGGCCTGTGGAAAAAACCCACAGCACAAGGTTTTAATGGTGACAATACCATTTGGAGACACAAATCAATTATTAGAGCGAAGCAAGCCTGGAGGAAGGCATCAACTTCTAAATTTCTCTTTGCGATTAATAAAAATCTCCCTCCCTTCCCCTGCGAACGGAAACAGCACAGCCATCCTGCAACAGACCCTGCAGCACCAAGGGTAGCACTGCTCAGCTCAGTTCTGGCAGGCAGAAGCAGGAATTTATCCCCCCGCTCCAGGCTATGACATGGAAAAGCCACAGCGAGGAAGGGCGGGGGGTGGCTCCGTGTACTGGGGGTCCTGGTTGCATTGTCTGTTCAACAGCCAAGGAAGGGGTGACCCCAGTGCCCCACCCACCACTCACCAAGCTCGCCACCAAAGAGAGAAAAGTCCTTTTCCAGAAGGACCCACTTCTGGACTTTCTGAGCATTCGAGATAGCTCTCTCATTGACTGCCGAAATTCCCTTCTGGATAGCCGCATAGATAGCCTTGTCTTTGCTGCTGATGATTTCGGAGACTTTTGTAGCCTTGCTGCCCAGTTTCTGACAGTATTCAACAGCTTCTGGAGTGAGATCATCTCCCGGCTCACCAGTTTCTGCATCTGTGTTGCACTGCAAGACACGTCACAACAGGTAACTTTACATTGCTAAACACTCGATTCCTTCATGCTAACGAGCCTTACAGCCATGGGAAGTCACCCTATCTCCTTCCCCACCCCAGTGCCAATTGTCCAATTAATCAACCACTGCAATTTGCAAATGCTTGATGCAAAGCACTGCTTCAAATGAAAACTCGTTGAGGCAAGACGCAGAGGAAACCCCTTCAGCTCTCCGCATACTCAACAGCCCTGTCAATCCCACAGTGCGAGCTGGGTACAGAGCTCATCTTCCAAATTCCTCCTGGGCTCCCCCAAGTTGATCACTTTTTTCTGGACCTTTTTTCCAGACCACAGCTTTACCTCCCTGCATCCCACAACGGCCTAACAGTCTGTTGGAAGTCAACACATGCAGCACTCGAGCAAGACAAGCGCAGCACCTCCAGGGCCTGGCTCAGCGTCTCTTGCACAAGGGCGAGGAGGTTGGCAGTCAGTCTCGCTAATGAGCGACTACCACTTGTCCTGAAAAACCACCAGCCTGCAGGGTCTGTAGCCAGAAGCCAGTGCAGGCCACCACAGATGCGTCACCGTGGAGTTTAAAACCAGTGTCTTAAAAAGAAATCACTGATAGCTCCTTGCTGTCCAGACTGCTCTGGGAGACACTAAAAATAGGTAAGAAAAGCAGAAGGGTTTCTTCTTTAGGTCTTTTACTTCTGTTTCTTTCTGCCCTGCAGGCTACAGAGAGAAACAGTTGCCCTGAACAGAGGAACTTGATGGAGGGGCAATGCCCCTTTTTCTGTAGTCACAGTTGCTGTTTGCAACTCAGCTGCAAGTCATACTGCAGGATGCTTCCTGTCTCCAGAACGCACTGTAAAAATGTGTAACAATTATCTTCCTCACTGGAATTAAACATGTAGCAGCACAGGTGGATTCCCAGCCTGTTTTCCGTTACCTTCAGCGTCAGAAGCATAGCAAGGAATTTTGCTTTGTCTCCAACCAACATTACATTGCTGATGATGGGAACAGCATCTTTTACAGCGTCCTCAATTGGAACGGGAGGAACGTTCTCACCTCCTGCAGTGATGATGAGCTCTGGAAAAGAGTCAAATATCTTAATTAGTGCTTACAGCTTTTTCCCCTGCCTTCACAATCCGAAATCACTTTACAGCTCTTTTGTGTCTACCAGAGTCTGTGTCCCAACACCCGCAGAAGGCAGCAAACCAGGACTCCAGTCAGGCTGGGAGAGGTGCGACCAAGGTGGGCACACAAACAGCGTTGCAAAAGCTGCTTTAACACTTCGCAGATGTTTGCAGTTTGGGAAAACAGGGTGCGGCGTACGAGCACCTTAGCACCCTGCCACCGTCACCTTGGACTCTAAGGCATGTACGTTGGTACCCAAGTTGTTCAGAAACTGAAGTAAGAAATTTGCTGAGGCAAAGCAGAGTTTTCAAAGTTATGCAGTGCGATACAGAGCAGAGGAGAGCCTGCCTTTCTTGGCTGTCTTTTATAGCTTTCTTAAAGCAGCGCCTTTGTGTGACCATTTATCTCTCTTTGATGACTGAAGTCTTGCATGAAACTGGATTTGTTTGGGGTTGGTCAGAGCGGTGTCCCAAGAACTGCCTTGCTGCAAACCATTTTCACAACAGTGTGAAGCTGTTGTTTTCTCTTAGAGGCTAAGCTAGCAAAGCTAGCTGGAACTGGAGGGACCTGGACAGGTCCAGCACCGAAAAAATAAACCAACAAAGCATTAACTACTGCTTCTGAAATCAGAGGATTTCTGCCTTGCTCTGCAAACATGCACAGTGGTTTCAGAGGTCATCCCTCTCCTCCCGTCACACACACCATGTCACATGCTCAGTGGCAGCACACACTGCAGCCATATTCACATTAAAGACTCCAGAAGAAGTACTTGAACATGCTTTTGTGCAAGCCGCAGCCACATAACTAGCAGGATCTGAACGCCTCGTATCATAGTACTGCGTAACCTCAAGACAACAAAGTCAGGGGACACATTACCTTTAATTCTGCCAGTGATGTAGAGGAATCCATCCTTATCATGCTTGCCAAGGTCACCCGAATGCAGCCACCCATCTTCATCAATCGCCTCTTTGGTTTTTTCTTCCATGTTCAAATAGCCCATGAAGATGTGCCTTCCCGAGAAGCAGATCTCCCCGTTGCCATCTCCATCTGGCTTATGAATCAGCGTCCGGCAGCCTGTGACTTCCTTTCCACAGCTTAAAGAGAACACAAACCCAAACCCATGGTGGTTAAAAAATAATAAAAAAAAAAAAAGCTGAGCACCAGGGTGAGATTATAGCAGTTCCCTCTCAAGCTAAAGTGTCTGAACCAAGCCAAGCAGCTTTTTATTACAACTGCTTCAGCAAGGAACTTCTACACTTAAAAAGCATCTGCTTATGTAAGGGGAACTACAGGAAAAGTTGTTATTGCAGAGGGATCAGTGCTCACACGCCTGGTGTTTTCCACCCATTGTTCTCTAACACCTGAACTCCGAATTAGAAAATTTATGTCCTTGGCAGCAAGCTTCTACTGATGGTGGTATTTACTCTGCAGACTGAACCCATGGGGACTGAACAAGCCATTCAAAGCAACAGCAGAATCTTACTGCATTGATTAATTTGACATTAAAGTGAACCGTAGGCTCGAGTTACCAATTCTTCCTTCTTCTCATGAATCCTTTCGTCCTTCTCAGTTCCTAGAGGATCCATGCCTAGTTAAATTTGACTAATACAGCTGTTGTCCTTAGTAGATCTCTTCATCTGAAACACGTGGCCAAAGAAACTGGCTCCCTAGTGACTTTTTACTGGCAGCAAGACTCAGGATGAGCTGCATCAGGTGAGCTGGACCTGCCAGATGCAGGAGAAACCTGAAAGCAACTCTTCCTCCCAGTCAGCAGTGCTCTACTCACAGAAAGATATTTACCTGGTAAGCTTGAATGCGTGAGGTAGAGAGATTGTGTGAGGCCCAGAGCTCTCGCTCATGCCGTACAGCTCGAACACAGGAATGTTCAGACTTAAAAAAAATTCCAGCGTCTCTCTGGTAATGGGAGCAGCCCCCGTGTAGCACTTGGTGCACCGGTCCAGCCCAATGGCCTTTCGCACTTTCTTGTACACCAAGTGCCTGGCTAAGCGGAAATTCACTGGGACTTCAGAATATCTGTAGCAGAAAAATGGTTACAAAATCTCAGTCACCAAGTAGAACTTCTCCCCCTTCCTCCTTTCATCTTCCTCCTATTTTAGTTTATTCAGTAAAAAAAATAAATTATTTCCGGCCCCCCCAGCCCTTGCTGCTTACGCTCTGGTCCAACTGTGACATTTGGCTTTTACTGTCTGTAAGTCTGGCCTGTTACACGGGATATAATTCCTGATATGACAGTAAAGTTCTCCTAATATTCGTAACATCCCTTAAGTGTAGTTCATAATTACCCATTCATCCGCTTCAGGTTTGTCTGCAACCCGACTCCCTTGGCCCACGATGCCACTTTTCTTCTGAGCGCTGATGATTTTGCGCCTATGGATTTCATTTTTTCTTCCATTTTTTCCCAGACGCGAGGAACTCCCAAAAAAGCAGTCGGCCTCACTTCCCGCAGGGTGTCTACCAAGGTGCCCTGAGCGAAGCAGAATTTAATACAGATTTCAAAAGTGCTTTGCTCTAGACCGGGTCAGCACCGGTCACTAGCCAAGGGCTAGAACTCGGCCATCAATTTTGAGGAATTGCTCATTTTCAACTGCAGTGCCACCATGAGAAAGGAACCCCAGGAGCATGCAAATGCCACAGTGGTTTTGAGAAGACAGTGAGGGTCGATACTTTCAGTGCCAACACTGACACAGCACCAAGAGAAGAATTGTTCTCAGGACACAGATTGAATGGTGGTGGCATTTTGCCACGTGGACAGAGTAAATACAAAAGCCGTTGCTCAACCAAGCTGTCGGGGCGGAGAACTGGTGTCAGGTGAGACACCAAGAAGCTCCAGTTGTGAAGCGCTTGGTCAGCTCATCCTAGCTTGCAACACAGAGTCAAAAGGCAAAGGTCAGAGTGGCTATATTCGTCAAACCAGCAGACCCTTAAAACAGGAGCAGTCAGTCACTACGCAAATAAACCGAGTTAGCACAGCTTTCGGAGTCATGAGATGAGTCAGTCACGTTTGTTTTAAAGCACCCACCCAGCTCCAAGCAGGTGGATGGGTGTAGAATTTTTATTCTCTGATGGTTTTACCTTTAATGCATCTGGCTGAGCGAAGAAAACTTGTACGCCGAATGTCATTGCCGACCAAATATCTGACATCTGTGCAGCGATGTGACTGAGAGGCAGATAGCTGACCACCAGTTCCTGCTTTTCTTTAGCATCGGTCAGCATTATGAAACGCCCTGCTGCCACCGCCGTCCACGTCAGCTGTAACAAGAACCCACGTGAGTATTAAGCGACAGCTCTTCCGAGCAGGCACAACACAGAATGCGCAACTCCCAGAACAAGTCTATGATTTCCTGTCATCTCGCCACCAGGCATGTTCTTCAGCTTCTGCCTTCCCTCAGCACCCACCTAAGGGCACAGAATGGGCATTTATACACAAAGGTACTTACGTTGTCATGACTGAGCATCACTCCCTTTGGCTGCCCAGTTGTCCCCGAGGTATATATTAGTGTACAGCACTGGTTAGGCTTCTGCGACTCAATGATTGCACGGAGCTGAGCATCTGGAACATCTTTGCCAAGGTCCATGAACTCACTCCACTGTAGATGTAAGAGAAGAGCTCCATCACTTTGCAGGCTATCATTCCCATGCAAAATTAAACCCTTTGCTACCTACGAAGAGACGGAAACTGTTTCCTACATCTAAACCTTTGGCAGAATCTGGGAGAGGATGTAAATATGCACTGTCAGCCCCACAATGTTTTCTGGCTGCCACAAAAGGCATGGTGAGAAGCAGAAAGATGGATCCACCCTGAGGAAGCTTACTAGCTCTGTAGCAACCCAGCTGTTCACTGGGTGTAACTGGAGTAACTGTGGGACCCAAGGCTGCCTTGCAGAGGCCAGCACACTAACACCCTCCCTTACAACATGGATTACCGAGGTTTGAGCAACAGTAGACATCTACTGCTTCAGCGAGGCAAGCAATCCCTCCCTAAAACCAACACAAGCTCGCATGAGGACAGTCCCAGGGAAGGCGATGGTTGCTTGCAAGCCATCAGCTAAAGACTGCTGGTATTTACAAGCCATTAAGATGCGCAGTACTTACAGAATACAGATTTGGCCTCTTCTCTTTTAGCTCTTCCCCATACTGGACAATAGCTTTTAGATGAGGTAGTTTATGCTGAATCTGTGTTAAGAAGGGAGATTTGTGAGAAGGAGCAAATCCTGCTTGTCCCTGTTAAGCCTAAGTAACCCACCACTTAACATGCTGCTGCTACTTGCCATTTTAAGTAAAGCAAAGAGAATCTCATCTGTGTTACCGAAAGAGAACGGGGAAGTCTCACTAGAGAAAGCAATCATTTGGACTGGGGTGCTGCCAGACAACTTAGGGGATGTGCAGTCGTTCGTTTTGGCTTCTCATATTTTAAGCTTGAGGCTTTGCTAAGCTGCAGAACCACCACTTAACCTTCATTTAACCTCCTGTGAGATTTAGCACTAGTGATCACTCATCTGGCTTGAACAGGGAACACACCAAGTATCATAGAACGGTTAGAGTTGGAAGAGACCTTAAAGCTCATCCAGTCCCACCCCCTGCCCTGGGCAGGGACACCTCCCACTAGACCAGGGTGCTCCAAGCCCCATCCAACCTGGCCTTGAACACCTCCAGGGATGGGGCAGCCACAGCTGCTCTGGGCAACCCCGGCCAGGGTCTCACCACCCTCACAGTCAACAACTTCTTCCTCAGATCTCATCTCAATCTCCCCTCTTCCAGTTTAAAACCATCACCCCTCGTCCTATCATAGTAGGCTCGATCAGCTCACCTCTGCTTTCAGATCCAGCATTACCCTCCCACAGCATTTACCCCCCCACACATCTGTCAAGAGCATGCTGTAGCCCCCGGCCATTTAAAAAGTGTATTTACTTCTAGGATTTTCTGCAGCTGTTTATGGTTTTCCACAACCAGAACGTTAGCGCTACAGTTCTCTGCCACATAATGACAGGCCTCAGGAGAGTTTGTAGTGTAGATACCAACAGCAAATCCACTACAAAAGAAAAGGGAAAAAAAAAAACCAAACTCACAAACAGAAAAGCAAAACACAGGATTAGAGGATAAGCAGAGTTGCTGGCAAAAGTCAGACCATTTCAAACTTTAACAGAGGAAAAGCTTTAGGAAGACCATCCCATAAAACAACAACAAGAAGTGGAGGGCTTAATTCCAAGAGCAAAGGCTGTGTTCTGGGGCACGGGAGACGTTAGAATGGTGTAAGGGGCCAAAACGTCTCAGGTGGAACAAAGCTATCGAAATCCAGTGCCGGGATTCTCTGGCACTTCCCATCATATTTTTAAATCACAGTAAGCATGCTTTTGGATTAACCTACTGCTTGTCTTATACTGAGAGAAGCACCTGGCAAAAAAAAAAAAAAATTTTTTGTCTCATTAATTCATAATGAAGTAAAGAGTTCAGGTTCTAGCTATCTTAATTAAATTCAAATNAGGTTCTAAGTATTTTAATTAAATTCAAATATAAGCAGTTGGTTTTTTGTGTTGGTTTTTTTGTGGTTTTTTTTTTTTTTTGGTTTGGTTGTTTTTTTAATCAAAAACTGCTTCTCACGTGAATACTGAAATTACTATCTGAATGCTAAACCAAAATGCATGTCAAGAGACAACACTCATTCTTACCCTGCAAGGATAGCTCCGATGTCAGCAATAAACCACTCCGCAGAATTAAATCCCAAGATGCACACTCCATGGAAACGCTCTAGTCCCAGCTGTAAACAAGAGACGAGATTATAGCAATCTTGGTTTTCCTTTGAAGAATGCTTAGAGTTAATTTACAGATCTCTGCTGTGAGCACAACGTCAAGGGAAAAGTTCATGCTATTATATACAGTAATTCACACTGAAAAATTTCCCAAGACCTAATATGGAACCAGTGAAGTTTCAGATCAGATATTGTCCCACTTTATCAGTAGGCAGGAAAAAAAGGATTTGCATAGGTCTGCACTCACTATGACTAGCTCACTGATGCTAACAGTGCTATAAAAACTGCAATCCAGGTGGTTAGCAGTTCCCTTTGGGCTGGTGAATGAGAAGGTAAGAGGCTAAGTTAGACAACACCTATTGAGACATTTAGTCATTTAGTCCAGCTTCAGTATGTCAGATATCAATAATGACAAGAGCAACAAGCTCCAGTGACAGTCAGAGGCACTTTGCTATGACATTCCAGCTGTTGAAGTCCCAGTCTTTAAATCTCTTCAACCATTCTCTGCTTTTGTCCCAGAGAGTGGAAGTACGTACACTGGAAGATCCCACCGTAGGAGTAAAAAGAGAGTGGCCTTAACTTCAAGAAATAAGACTTCATAACGATAACAGTAAGTACACGTAATGTTGGTTTCTCTCTCTGAGCGTCTTAACTCCCAACAGTCCAGGTAAAAGGCTCAGCCAGTTTGGACATTCCAGACTGGTTCATAAGCATCCCTTCAATTTTTTTTTTTTTATTTTTATTTTTTTTTAAAAAAAGATTAAAATTTACATGCCTTATGAGGGGTATTGTCCAGGTTTGCCACGCACCTCAAACACCTCACTTTCAGAAAGTGTTTCCTTATGCACTTTTTTTTCAGTTGCATGTGGAAGCATCTTGTAAGAAATTCAAACAAAACCACTGTGGTAATTACCAAGCTGTTCACGGCATGGTCAGGTATTTCCCTGTCACTTCAAGACTCTCCTACAGTCAGAGAACTTGCAGGTTTTAGATATAGTTTAACTGCTGAAAGGGCTGTAGTCAACTGACTGAACGTGAAGGAGGAGAATTCAACAAAAGCTTACCTTCAGAAAGCTTTTTGCTGCTTTCCAGCACTCATCATAGTACATCTTATACGTTAGTTTTATCCACTGGCCACCCTTTTTGGATGCAAGGGCATAATAATCACCATATTTACTAGCAGCTTCCCGGAATAGCTCATGAACCGTCTTTGGTGCCTCACTGCCTATGCCCTGTTCATCCATCCTCAGCCTGACTTCTCCATCGCGTCGTGTTGTCCACACACTGGAGGTGGGAGGTGAAGAGGCTGGTTTGAAAGAAAAGTGTTCAGCATCTTATATTTAGAAATTGCTTGCTGCCATAACAGAAATATAAATACAAGTATCAAACATACACAAGCAAATGCCGTTATACTCCCTCCCACCCTGCCTTTTTTACCTTTTGTTCTTGGCAAGTTTGCCATATGACTCCCAGTATTTTAGACCAGGACTAATAAATGAAGCTTCTAAAGCACTTTAAAAATTTTCTTAAACCTTTCCCATTCACACCCCCCTCTAACCTGCCTTGCTGCCCTAAAGCTCTTGTACTGGTAAGGTGGCAGCTTCCTGCAACAATCATACACACCGTGCACTTTTTTTTCTTTTAAGGAGAACTAAAAGCAGTCCATTATTGCCTGGTAGATAAGCATTAGGCAGTGACACTACCTATTTTACTCCTTGAAGCACACCCGTGCTTTAAACTCCAAGTTCAAGATGTTTCTGGACAGACCAGCCTGCAATTTGAGTTTCTTCTTCCATTGTTCTGGTTTGAGAAATTCCTCTCTCATTTCAATAGTAAGTTTACACATACCACAGCAACTAAAAATTCTTTTCACTTACCCTTGAAACCACACGTGTCTACCCAACGTCCCTCTGTCTTCCTGTCTTCAACTGTCCCAATGTCATGGGCCTCAACAGTTCTGCAAGGCAAAAAGCGATTAGTCCTGGATAGGCTTTAGCACACCAGCTGAAGAACACCTCAGGCGTGCTTGCTCCATCACTTTAATTACATTAGTCCTTGGATGTCAACACGGATTAGTTGTTCCTGATGTTCTGCAAGCGACTTCATTAATTTTACTAGCCCACATGGCTATGGCAACGAAACAGGTCCCTCTCAGAGACGGTGCAAGCTTTGCCTGCATGGCTTTTAAACACACATACGTTGTCCTGACTGTAGCCGTCAGCTCAGATAAGCTGCAGAAGAATCCATAAATGCGGCATCCAGAAAATGACAATTTAATACCAGAGGTCTGCTCTAGGTGCCTGAAACAGAGTCTACAGCGGCGAGGAGGAGAGGGGCGGGACCTGGTGGCTACCCAAGGGGAGGCCCCTGCGAAGCAGGACAGCAGTCCCCTGGTAGTCACCCTGCGGGGAAACCCACAGAGGTTTCCTGCAGAAGGCCAGGCCAGCTGAAGAGCAGGAAATTGATTTAACAGGAAATCTTGTTCTTAGTGCATCAGGCTCCTACCAGATGTTTGTGAAGAAATGGAAACGGGCACATCCCCCATCTACTTCAGCCACGCTCCTCACCAGGAGCTTCTCCTGCAGCGCCAGCTGAAAGTTGCCCCTTTTGCCTTCAGCCTTGCAAGATCTGGTGAAAGGCCACCTGCCCACAATTGTAGAATGGGGTTCTTCCTCTGTCCCCTTCCAAGAGAGACTCTCACAGTCGTAAGTAACAAGGATAAGGAATAAGCAAGTTGCATGTCCCACTTCAGACCACAAGTTGGAAACCAAACCCTCTGAGATTCGGTATTCGCGTCCCTGTGCTCTGCTCCTTAGAAGGACATCCCACCCTCCAACCTACAGGCAGGTGACACTTGTTCCCCTACCCTGGACAATACCCTGCTCGTACCATCACCACAGCACTAAGGTCCAAGGTTTAGTCAACCCAAGATTATACTCCAGAGAGCCAAAATGTCCATCTTGCCTTGCCGAACAGCCCTCCCACGGCCCTTTGCTCCAGGCCATCACCAAGGTGTTGGTTTCTTCATGCCAGCGCTAGGTGTTTACTCTTCCCCATGGCAACGTTTGGTGCAACGTGCCTCTTTAGCACCAGCTCCCAGGTCTTCCAGAAGGGCTGCACGCCCCTGACATCACAAAAGCCCCAACCCTCCCGCAGGGGCAGCTTTGGGGCAAAAAGAAGCCCCGACATCTCTGCCTGTCACGATCAGACCACACCTGCAGGCAGGCAAGAGCTCCTCTAGTCCCAGCCCAGTCCAGGCAGGGTTCCTCCCGAGCCCCGCATCTTCCTCCCTCTGTACTAGACCAAAGAGAAGCCAAGGCAGCGCACGGCACCGTGGGAACATCAGCGTAAGGGGTAAAGCGCTTCCCTCTGGTTTACGTTTTCTCTGGATTTCTAGGGGACAGTCAACTATTATGACTTTGGGCACATGGTAAGATTTAAGACAGGGAAAATTTGACACGGCTACTCCCGCATACTGTCCAAAAGCAGAACTGCTTCTCCTATCTAATCTGCAAGCCAGAAACCAGAGGGAAGCAAATCAATTTTTTTTTTTTCCTTTTTTTCTTTATTTCCCCTAAAGGGATTACAAGATGTTCCCTACTACGCGTTTCCTCCTCATTATTGAGAGCATTTTTCAGCACAAATTAATCCTCAGTTGCAATAGTTCCGCACTATTTCTCTACCAGCTTTTATGGTCAAAGCATGCAAATGACCCGGTAATATCAGCAAAAAAAAGCCCCAGCTATTTCCCTTCCAGTGAATCATCATCTTTTTCTCCCTCCCTTACTACATGTAATTCAAATGCAGCCTGAAAAAAATTAGGTAAAGAGTTTTTTGTCAGCTGTATCTCACTACACTGTGGTGAGATACAGACCCTTAACTACTCATCAGCTCTTTAGTCAGAGGCTGCTCAGATTTAGAGACTAACAGGGGTTTGATAACGATCAGCACAGGTACTGCACAGAAACTGTCCTCTACAGCGGCATGCCTCTCCCCTCACAGCGCAGCAACACCGCACAAACAATGAAGGACTCGCTCGGTATTCTAAGTATTTGATCAGTGCCCTCCCAATTAAATAGGTTAACAATTACTCAAAGTTCCTTTATAAGAGGTGATCTTTCTGACTACGCGGAATATCCTACTGCTCCTGTGCTTTAAGTTTATATTAAATGCACGCTACTGCAGGCTCTGTACTCCGTGTGGTAGCTGGGTACAGCAAAATTTAATCCTGTTCCTCTTCTTTCGATAGAGCGAGACTGTAGATTCAGATTTTGGAAGCAATAAGAAATGTTTGAAATTTCTTCAAAAAAAAATCTTAATTAATCAAGTAAACATGATAGAATACAAACTATATCCTATGTATGCAGGTGACTGCAGAGAAAATAAAATTGTACAAACCTAGTTGAAGAGTTGAGCCGTACATCATCCAGTGACACTTCACAGTTCCCTTGAGGATCCGAATTAAAATAAGCCGTGGGGACTGGTTCTGCTAGTGCCATACGTGCATCTGACTCACACAGCATTGTCCCTGTAAAAACAGGTTTTAAAAATTAAAATACAACCAAATAGTACAGTAAAATCGGCTTCCACTGACATAGCTACCTGACCAAGGCAATCCCAAAGCAGGCGTGACTCGAGACTGCTGTATTTACATGAAATATGGTAAATTCCCACAGCGGAGGCAGCGCACAGCACGTCACCCTCGGTTCATTTGAAAAACCTGATCAGCGGTGGATGATACAGCCGTCCCCACGTCCGAAAAGGAGCGTGACAGTTACAGCTTTGAAAGAGCACCACAAACCTTGCAATTTAAGGGTTTGTTGGTTTGGTTTTTTTTTTATACACTCCCTTTGCCCCAAACATCCCCCCCACCCACACCCCGAACCCCATCACCGCAGGGCTGCGGGTCCTGCCGTACAGCGCATCGCCTTTGTGCAGCCTCTCCTCCCGCAGCCACTCCGCACCAGCGCCGCTGAGGAGGACGTGTAATATCCTTTATTTTTAAACTAGCGCCCAGGAGGCAGATCTGGAGCATCTTATGTCATGTGCTGCCTGCCTCGCAATTGGAAGCCGCTCGTCACCCCACACCACAGCCTCTTAAGGAAGCTCTGGCCCCATGCCTGCCCCACATGCCAGGGGGCTTTGGGGTCCCCCTTGGGGGACACAGGAGCAACACCCCAGAGATTTAACCTGTTCCCAGAAAAAAAAAAAAAAAAAAAAAAAACCACAAACAAAAAACCCCCCAAAACCCCGGTGCTTTGGCGGCCGTTGTGTTTTCAGCAGCTCCTACGCTGCTTTCAGTACTTTGTCGTTAGGGGATTTCGTCACCTAAACGAAGTGTTTTCTAACGCTGAAAGCAAGGCTGGTTTTATTTAAGGTTTACCTTCATCAAAAGCCTTTGATGCTCATGACTTGACAGTGTGAGCTTTAATTGTTTCAGGGAATTTCTAACCCATTGGAGATGAACCTCGTTACCCTTGATCTTTTTAAAAAGGGGGCTTTAGCATCCTATTTCGTAGCTGCGTTACACAGACGCTAATTTAAAGCGGGCAAAGGGAGGAGCGTGTTTGTCTGAACGAGGGCAGAGCAGAGCAAAAGGAAAGAGCCCTTTAATCTAATGAATCCGACGCAGCCGACCCGCAGCCTTCTGCCTGTGACGGGTGGGGAAAGCGGTGGCCAGCCACAATTCACAGCAGGCAGACCTGCCTCCAGCCCAGGAAAGCGCATGTCGTGTGTCCCCCCGACTCCGCTCCCTCATCCACGCAAGGACACGTTGCTGCTCATGCCACACTCTGCTGCCGGCTACAATTCACAACGCAAAAGAACAGCTGAATTCACAAGCAGCTGAGAAAGGGATGTCACCAAAAACCCCAGCTCTGAAGCTCCCAGCAGACGTCTCACAACACCCTATTCTAGGCTAAAAGAGTGGTTTATTTTTTTATTTTATTGTTTTTTTTTTTTTTTTTAAAAAGACGGTTGTGAGAAAAGGGGCATTATGTCTACAGAGCAGCCCAGTGCCAGGAGTGGCCACCCAGACCTGCAAAACCTGGGCTTAGTCCCCTCCTCAGCCTGGAGGAACTCAAGCCCACATCTAGAAGATCACGCCGGTTACCAGACTGCACGGTGCCTGCTGGAGGTGCCACCACCGCCTCTCTTGCTCAAGGACAGACCTAGGCACGAAGCGAGGAGCAACCTACCATAGAAGCCGTCATCGGGCTTGACCGCCTTTCGCAATACTGCCCCCACATTCCTTCCCAGCACCCCACAACAAGGAGTTTGAGGCTCCCCGGTGTCCCTGAAGGAAGCTTTTCTCTCCGCGCTAATTACAGCCTTTCTCTTGCCATCTGCTCTTTAATGCAGCAAGAAAGTTTCAAGGGAAAGGGTGAAGGTGTCCCCACACCAGCTATCTCCCAGCACGGCCCAGCAAGCTCTTGGGCAGCAGAGGTTGGTTGGAAACATTTTGGGCAGAGACAGGCCAAAGTCTCATCTCCCAGATGCTCAAGAGGTCTCCGCTGTGAAGTGCGTTTTCCGTAACTGCGTGCTGCCCGCCACACATGCTCTTTCAGCAGGACTCCCTGTACAGGGCACAACCCCGGCAACAGGGTCTCCTGCTGATGGGTGCTTGGTTCCCAAGGTATGGCACAAAGATCAAGGACACCAGGCTGGATGGCTTGAAAGTCCAGGGAGACACACCAGGACATCGCTGTCACCACCACATCCAGCGGGATGGGTTCCTCAAGGGGAATCTAGATGTTAATGCCACATGGCCCTCAACACCTGGAGAGCAGCAGCAGCATATGTGGAGGGCCCAGGCACACTCACACCATGAAACAGAAAGCTGAAGCGCAACCTGGTTGTGCAAGTTTCCCTGTGAACGCAGGCCAAGTCAGTCATGCATTTTAAATAACCAACTCAGGTTAGAACCAAAGATTTGACGATACATATAGTCTGACTAGCTCTGCTAAGCCCTGCAGCTAGTCCCCTCCTGCTCTGGTGCTCAGCTACAAGCCCGGCTGTGCTCCACAAGCCCCAGGCTTAATGCTGGCAGGAGCTCACCAGGGGTTCCGAATGGGATCAGGAACGATCCTCCCCTGCCACACAGAATCACCAGGGTTGCAAGGGACTTCTGGAGATCACCTCCTCCAGCCCCCCTGCCAAAGCAGGTTGCACAGGATGGCGTACAGGCAGGTGTGGAATGTCTCCAGAGAAGGAGACTCCACCACCTCTCTGGGCAGTCTGTGCCAGTGCTCTGCCACCCTCAAAGGAAAGGAGTTCCTCCTCATGTTCAGGTGGAACTTCTTATGTTCAAGTTTGTGCCCATTACCTCTTGTCCTATCACTGGGCACCACTGCAAAAAGACTGGTCCCATCCTCCCGGCACCCTCCCTTGAAGTATTTATGAGCAATGATGAGATCCCCCTCAGTCTTCTCTTCTCCAGACTAACAAGATCCAAGTCCCTCAGCCTTTCCTCATCAGAAAGATGTTCCAGCCCCCTGATCATCACACACTGCTTCCAGAGGAGTTAACACACCCAGATGCACCACGGATGTTCAGGAAGGTGAAGAACACACACCCAAAGATGAACCTGCTGAAAGAAACCTGCCTTTTAATTAAGCCTGTGTGACAATTCCAGTCATTTAAAATACAAAGGGTCTTCTGCTTTGGGGGAGCGCTGTGTGCCAGAAGAACTGGGAGCTGGGGAAGGATTTCATAGCAACGGCCGCAGAGCTCCAGTGACAAGACAAAACAGGTGTCTGACTACGAGCAAACTCGTGACGGGGAATGGGACAGGAGCGAAGGTTCGTTTATAAGAGGCTCCAGTTACGCCTTTACTTCAAACACACACAGAGCCCCGAAAACATCCCATGAAATTCAAATTACTGCACATGTTCTTCAGCCACCCTGACATTTTCCAGCACAGCCCACACTGCTTCCTGTTGCTGATTTTCCTTTTCCTTTCCTTTTTCTTTCCCCTAGTAAAGGCACCACGTCTGATCTGGTCCTGTTCTCACTTTGCAGGTCAGCTTTTGGAAATCGCCGCATGATCTCGCTGCCTTTCCACGTTTCCACCAAAACTGAAACTTGGCCTTTTTCTTCCTTTCTTTTCCTTCAAGATTTATTAAGCGAGGAAACAGAAGCTGACCAACCCTCTCTTCCTCTTTTAGACAAATTCCATTTTTAAAAGGGCAGTGACAAAAGCCTCCTAAGCACCCAAGGTCTTCTCCCAGGCAGCACCGCTGACCACAGCCGAGCTGGGAAATTACGCAGTGCTCTCCTGACGCCGGAGCAGAGGGAACGCGAGGAAAAACCACCCCAATCCCTCCAAGGACAACACCACGCCAAGGATCTGGAGCGCGCGCCGCTGCAGGCGGACGTCGGGCTCCAGCGCGGCGCCGTCAAGAGCTCAACCTGCGCTGAACCTGCGCTGCCCACAGACCACCGCAGAACTCGTTATTCTAAATTTTATGCAGATTGCTTCTCCGGGAGAGCGGGATCTTTCGGGTGAATTCCCCAGCGAGGTGACTCACCAGGAGCCTCTGGTTTAAGTTCCTCCCTCCTAGGTTCGCTTCGCCACACCGGGGGTGGGAAATCCCCTCGGGCAGGGGGAAGGCAGGGCAGGGATGTGTGCCGAGGCACGCGTCACCCGTGTTTCTGCCACCGTCCACCCCGCGAGGTTTCAGCTCCGCGGTACCGGAGCACCCTCCACGCTGGGGTCACCTCATCGTGTCCCACCGCCGGTACCGGGGCCAGCCT
>VYXH01001029.1:30191-45247 GCA_013397275.1 Burhinus bistriatus | reverse complement strand
CACTCCCCCTAGTTGGCTCCCTCTCAAGCTGTGTGAGGAAGTTGTCTTCCACGCACTCCAAGAACCTCCAGGACTGTTCCCTCTCTGCTGTGTTATATTTCCAGCAGACAAAGTATTAGGTATTATTGCCTTTGACATCTAAGTTTGGGTTGTTCGGGGTTTTTTTTCTACATAGTGTTGGGTGGGGGAGGGTAGTGTTGTTTGTTTGCTTTTTAAATTCTGTTAGGACTGTCGGCCAAAAGATTAGCTCTTCTGTATATGCAGTAGCTGTTCGGGCAGGAAGATCAGCTGTTTTCAAAGAATGTATTTCCTTCTGTTACTTTGTTTATTGACTTATAAGAATTCACTGCACTTGTTAAAGTATTATTTGGACACAGGCATTTCTTACTTATGCTACATTATAAATCCTTCACTTTGTGTGGACCTTTCACATTCAGAGAGTACTGATGTGCCTTGACTTCCAGACAGGCAAAGCCACGGTGGAGTGCTGCCTTGCCAGACTGCACAGCTGCATGGGCAGCAATTGCCAGCTCCTCAGTAACTTCCCTGTAAATAAAGCAGTCTCTGAGCAGTTTGAATTTGTTGCTCAACATGACAGTAGCTCAGTACTGAAAAGGCATTTGAGCAGTTGTCAGCCCTGGAAGGCACACCTGTTTTTTCAATGTTTGAGACTTTTTCTGTTTTCTGTATTATTTTTAGTGGCATGAGGTTCACAGCTTCTTGGATTCATGTTGCTCTCATGGATCATTTATCATATGTGCTAGCCTTTTGCTCTCTATAAAACTTACCCTTTAATATAAAGCAGTATATACATGATTTTGAGAATTCGATAACTCCTGTTTAGTTTTAGGATTGGATTCTGAGTGGCAGCTCTAAAACTAGATCTGCTGCCTTCTTTCTATTTCTGTTGTTATTTATTTATTGTGAAATCTCTTAAGTAAGTAAAAGTTCTATTAAAAAATTTACAACATATTTCATTGTAAATTAAATAAAAAATAGTATTAAACTAAAATATCGTTTTCTTCTCCATTTGTAACTTTTCCATGCAATTGTAAAAAAAATAGAGCACCTTTGTTACCACTGAACTATTTGTTCATGATTACTAAAGCTGTCTTTGTAATGTAATGAAACTGATATGAGAACCTTGAATACACATATACTTCTTTATTTAAGGTAGAAATCTGTACGCTATCTATCTTAAAATCTGCAAGATGAAAGAAACAAAAACAAAAATATGTGAATGCCTTGCTTTTATGTCATACCATGCAAATGTCAAAAGACAAATAACCAATTAATTTCATTTCTGATGGAAAAGATTAAAGAAAATTAACAACTCAATGAAGTTAAGACAAGGTAAGTTTGCTACATGTCAAAATGTAGAAAATATAAAGCCACATAAATGACAGCTTAATCTGCAACAGATACAGGAGGGGAAAAACAAGGTAATATATCAGAGGAAGTTAATCAATACTGTAGAAATCTATGACAGAGCCATGAGTTGGCAAAAATAGAGTTGCAAGTATAGAAGAGCTATGAAGAATTGAGTCTAACTGGACAAAAGGGTGCAGTGAGCAGCTGTATATGAAACCTAAGGAATATGACAAATTTACATGAGAAAGAATATTATAAAATTATAATCTGTGAAAATAAAGGAACAACGTAACCTGTCAGAGAGATTACCCTCTGGGCATGTTTCCTAGACTACACCCCAAGTGTACAAGGCTTCTGTGATGATTCGTGGCAGCTTTGATGTTTTTAGCTGTTGGGGAGTCTCAACAGAAAGATTTCTGGTAGGCGTGTACATGAGAGTGTGTGTTTTTGCAGGGGTGTGTGTGTTCATGTAAGGCAATGGAGATTTCCAGGAATACTACACAAAACAAAAACAGTATAGGTTATTCACTATCAAGATAATGATGTCAAGACTTGGGGATTTTGCTGTCTCCAAACTGTCAGGGACTATTTAGGCTGAGCTTGAAAAGATGTGTGTTGGAGAAAGGTCCTTTGCAAGGTAAAGTAGTTTCCTCCACCCCCCTGCCCCATTTTCCATGCCGTATTTACTAAATATTCTTTCCTCATTAGTGCTCTCTAAGCAATGAATAAACCATCCTGTTCTTTGTTTGCATTATATTGTTCCCTTAAACAACAATGGTGTAATGCTGTTATTGTGTTACTATGTGTTACTAATAAGACAGTGACAGAAAAAAATAAATAGTGAGTTTTTTGAAGGTCTGGCACAGATGGGCACTGTTATCCCCAAGATAACATCCACCCTATGTAATGATATGAGACTCCATATACAAAAAACATCATAAAAAGAGTAGAAAAGTAGTAAGCAATGAAAAAGAGCAAAAAGAATTACAGTGGTGAAGTTACATTATCTACTTAAGATTTGAGAACATGGATACATGTCCTGAACATTTGGGAGCATAAAGCACAACACAATATAAAACATAGTCACTCAACTATTTAAAACTGTAGGTGGTTTTGCAGTTCCCCTTTCTACTAGTTAAAATTTAAGGAATTGCTGGATTTTGTGAGAAAGCATAAGACATTTCTTCTCACTTAGAATGATACTCTGAACAAGAAAAGGCCAATTTACTTTCATTATTTTCCTGTATAAATGAAGCTTTTAATTGAAATAAAATGCACCTTATTTTTTTCTAAAATCCTGTTGTTATTATTTTTTTACACTGTAATTCCATCTAAACTCTGGCTGACTTTAGCACAAAATTTCCCTTTTCCCTCTTTTCACTGCTGATACAGTCAGAGAATAACTTTTGAAAGGACGAGTTACCACTCGTCATCTAATGTTAATGGAAGACGTTTGGGGAAAAGAGCCCTACCTCTTCACAGCAGTTTGCGTATTGAGTATGACAGGCTCTCTATTTTAATTATTGTGTTTTTTTCTTTTTCTTTTTCTTTTTTTTTTTTTAAATCTCTTCATATAGAAGAGATTTTATGAATACTAGCATCTTACTCTTATACCAGGAAACCGGTAGTCAGTTTTGTTGTTTTTTGTTGTTGGATTTTTTTTTGTTTTGTTTTGTTTTTTTTTCCCGCTAGCCATTCTTGGCATTAAATTGATTTCCTAAAAAACATTATATTCAAATGAGCAATTCAGATGTGTGATGTGCTCTGGGCAGTTTTTGAGTCTTTGGAAGATAGTGTATACACACACACACACACACACATATATATATATATGAGTTGCTAAAGCCGCACCTGAAGTACTGTCTCCATTTCTGGGCTCTCCAGTACAAGAGAGACATGGACATACTGGATAGAGTTCAACAAAGGGCCACAGAGATGATTAAGGGACTGGAGCATCTCTCCTCTGAGGAAAGGCTGAGAGAGCTGGGACTATTTAGCCTGGAGAAGAGAAAGATCTGTGAGTATCTTCTTAATGCATACAGATATCTGAAGAGAGGGTGCAAATAAGACAGAGCCAGGCTTTTTTCAGTGAGGTTCCCTCTGAACATCAGGAACTGTAAGGGTGACCGAGCACTGGCACAGGTTTCCCAGAGAGGTTGTGGAGTCTCCATCCTTGGAGATATGCTAAAGGCTTTTGGACGTGGTCCTGGGGAACTGGTTCTACATGACACTGTTTGAGCACGGGGAGTGGATAAGATGACATCCAGAGGTCCCTTCCAACTTCAACCATCTTGTGATTCTATGAATGACTTGACAATCTGAACCGATGCCCTTAATAAAAAACATGTGATGCTAAAATCCACTTTCATAAGGCGGGTACTATATCACTGTCTAGACTTCTTTTGGGTGAATAGCTGTTCCATGCATACTCAGGAAACTCACCATGTTCAGGTTATTTATCTACTGCACAAGCCAACTTTAGAAGTGCTGTAAGAGTGCTCTACGGTTCATGTACCTTTGGTCAAATACTTAGCAGAAGGAGTAGACTCATTGCATGTTAGCTTTATAGTTGATACAAGCTTGTATAATTCCTGTTTTGGGGACTCTTGGGATGTCATCTGTACGGAATGTTGTATGCCAAGCAATACTAGCCAAGTATAAAAAAATCCTTAAATTCTTCTCAGATGAAAGTTTGAGATAGTCGTACATATCTGGAGAGATCCATGTACTGGTGGTTCTACTGAAGAACATCTCAGACTACACAATAGAAGGGAGCTATTGAATTCTAGAGGGAACTGGTGGAGATGAAATACAGCAGCATATATGCAGTTTCTCAACTCATTTCTTAGATATTATTTGGAAAACCAGAAACCTACAAACATCGCAAATTTGGATATTAATGGACAACAGAACAATTATTGTAATTTTTGAGACATCTATAAAATTAGGTGTCGATGATAAATATCAGCATTAAAAAATTGTGAGATGCATACTTTATTATTAATGAGACTGGTCTTAAATATACTGATAATAATCAAGTCCATAGATTAATTTCCTGGTCTTAGCAAATACATTTGAATAATAGTTCAGCATTTCCACTTGTACATCCTATTGACAATAAATATTATATTTTTCAGAATATATTCAGGATATATATTATTTCAAATATTATTATTCTGAATTCATTTATAGATTTTAACTATTGACATAATGGAAACTATTTCCATAGAATATGTTAATGATGTGTTACTATAGAAACAACAGTACCAATTTGGGAGACTGTAGTCAACTACCTTCTTTAAATCAGCTTAAGTATAGCACTTCAGATGTCTTCACTTTATTGTAGTATTGTCTGAGCTGAAAAAAGGATCTTCCAAATTATCCCAGTTGCATCCCTTGAAGACAGTTTTTACCCTGCAGTTTCCATTTCTTGAAGTATACAAAGGTTTAACATGTAACTAGAAGCTCAAATAAAAAATAAAAAAAAATCAGGAGAAAATCAGGAGAAAATACTGGCCATATCTAGATACATTAGCAAAATAAGCTGAGTAAATCAGTATCATTTTTATCAATTTGGACAGATCGATAATTTTATAGAGAGAGAATATATCTTGACTAGTTGGTATTATAATAATTCTTAAATTAATGAGCTTGCTGTTCCTCAAGATTTTAATGTATTCAGGATTTAAATACAGGCCCATCAAAATCAGTATTGACTACTAATAACTAAAAAATGGAATCCCAAATGGACTTTCAGGAGTTTTGCTGTTGGAATTTAATGTGGTTGAAATGGTAGAGACCAGGTAAATTCCTTCTTCGAAGCTTGCTGAGAGTTACACAACAAGAAAGGAGAGAAAGATTTACTTCTCAGCAATCATAAATATGTCCGTAAATATTTGGAACCCTGAGACTGAAATTCATAGTTTGAACCACAAGTATGTTAATTTGAATCTTCCCTTGGAGTTCAAACAATAGCCTCTTATTTTGAAATATGATGACGAGAGATATTGGAGTTTACAGTCTTCTTGTTAGAATATTAGTCCAAGAAATGAGAGACCTTCCAATGATGTCTTTCCATAAGTACAAGGTCATGAGGTGGCATCCCTTTGTTTCAACTTTATAGCTGTTCTGACACTCAGAACATCCTTGGAGATGGCTTGTATCAACTGGAAAAAGTCTTAGATTAAGAAAGGCACACCACATATATCTCTCTTGAGGCGGGCATGAATACACCGAACATGCAGATACACACTTGTGTAATTATCACAAGAGCACCATTACCACAGGTACTGTATCCATGCTCAGTTCACCTTTGTAGTGTATTTCACTGACTTAAATCAACACCCCACAGGGGGGCATACAGATGTTTCATTTGTGTATGTCTGAGTATCAACACAGGAGGGACTTAGGTTCCCAAAATAACTAGCATCTCATAAAATTAATTCTGTTATAAAAGAAATATATTTCTAAAGCTTAAATATTTAAGGAAGATTGTGAAGGTGGTTCCTTAGAAATGAGTAGCTAGATTCCATTTGAATGACTCTATATGCTTCAATTTTCCTTCAATATCTTTTAATGTCAGCCATATTGATGATATCTGTGTATATCAATCAGTAAAGACAAATCTGCAGTTATCATCAAAGTAAAATATTGGCGTGAACCAGCTTTTCAGTTTGTGAATGTTACAGATGATAATTATTTCCATCTCAATCCGTCCTTAGTCCTTTATTAATTTTTTGTCCCTCATCATGTAATATAAATGTAGTAACTTTTAGGATAACTTGAGTGTTATTATTGTTAGTGCTTGCAAGGGGTGTGGCCACCTAATTTCTACTCATTTTTAACAGGGGTTAGAAATTGACCAGTTTAGGTCAGTTTTGACCATTGGAATTCCTTTCCCTCAGTGGTGCTGAGCTCCTGTTCCTGACTGGAAGCATTAGATAGTTAATATAAAAGAAACAACATTAATACACTAGCACCTAAAATATATTTTTTGCAGTATTCTATCCGGGGAACAGTAACCCAGCAAACCAGTGTTGTAAAGAGGAAGAGTACCCCTTTTACATACATTAGTTTACTTTTTTTGAAGGAGTGTAAGGGTCTGTGAGGAATTTGGGAATTCAATTTCTCTTGTTTGCGGTATATCCAGAATAAATTTTTTTAAAAAAAATCCTAATAGAAACTATATATTCTGTATGGAATATGAATTGAAAGTTATTCACTCAGGTCTTAATCAGAAGACATGAAATGATTTTAATTTGAAATATGTAAGTATATGTACTCTATATCAATGTATTCCTCTCTGTTTGTGTGTCTGTAAGCAAGCTGTATTTATATTTCTCATGCAGTAGTTAATGACAAAGAAATACAGGATAAATCTAACTTAAAGATAAACAGAGAAAGTTAACCATTTTTCATGTTTTAAAAGCAATTTTATAGTGTTTGATATCAGTGATACTGCTGTTTAGAAATTATAAAATGGTCTAAATACTGTTGGTTTTGTTCTGTCAGTTTTATTGTGCTTTTCATATATGCCTGGTTATTTAAAGTTGAACTTACTGGCAACCAAGAACCTGACAATGACAGATATGGTACTTGATTTGTAAAATATAATTACTTCTTTACTTTTTTCTTACTTTCTATTTCAATAAGGTGCATTTATGGTAATTTAAATCATAGCTGTAGCTGATGAGACATGATGGTTTTGTAAGTTGGTATTTGTGACTGCTTCGTTATTTACATAGTAAGCCATTTTTAAAATAGGTTATGTTAAACAAAAACTACTAAAATTTCTGCATCATATCATCCTTCATCCTGTATATTCCACATTTTGTACAGGAAAAAGAAGATGTAATCCATTAAATTGTTTAACCTGTGGAAAGTAGGTGTGTAAGTCTCAGTGGGAGAAAAATGTGGAAAGCTATACAGAAGTAAACTTAAGGAAGAAACACGCTAGATTTCCTAAACATGAATATGTCACAGATCTAAAGACCAGAATCTTGGGATATTCAGCTCAATTACAAAAGAAGACCAGCTATTAAAAAGAGAGAGACATCTATAAGGCGTGGAGCTGATTACTCATAAGTGTAATTGTAAGCATTCAGGTCGATATATTTGTATTAGGTTCATGTCTTACATCAACATTATATTTCTGTCTTTACTCTCAAAAGATGTGTTAAACCCCAGAATTTTAGAACATACATGCTTTGCCTTTACAGAAAAAAAAAAAAAAACAAAAAACAAAAATAAATTCACCAGCTAAATAAATAAATGTGATATATGATTCTTTGCTTCATAAGGTCTAGTGTATACGAAATTCTGAATAGAGTTGTTCTGATGTCAGGAATATGATATATTTTTTCCATATTTATCTATTATGTAAACATTTGGAAAAAATCAGTTCACAACTAGATATGTCCAATTATTTTTTTCTATAGTACACACTTTCAACCCTGAATTGCAGAGCTTGGACAGAATTTCACAGTAATATTTTCTCTATGGCAGGAAAAATGGGTTTAGGAAAAGAGAATAAAAGTATTCAAGTTTACAACTCATTGTAACAGGCTAGTATCATCCTGGTTTGAAGTAAAATATGACCAATTTTGTTCAGTAACTTTACTTTTTAGCTAGGCCTCTTCTAACTGTTGAAATTAAGAGAATGTTGTGCAGAAACTGTTCACTCTCAGGGTGATAAGACCCATGTTTATAGTTGATGCCAAGGAACGGTATGCAGAGAGGCTCTTGCTTATCCTTATTGCTATAACAGCCAAGGGCAGCCAACTTTGTTACTTGCCCCGTTGGAGGGTCGGAAGCAGAAATGCGTAGAGGGGTCACCCCTGTGGGGAGGAGTGGACAGGACAGGTGACCCAAAACTGACCAACAGGGTATTCCGTCCTATCTGCCTCATGCTCAGTCTAAAAGCTGAGGGATCAAAGGGTCAGCCCTCTTCCTTCAATGAGGACTCTTGTCTGTTTGTGTGCCTTGGATCCTGATCCTGAATCCAGATCTGGAATCCAGTTCCTGTCTGTCACTGGGTCTAGTCTGGGACTTCCCCAGTGCCTGCTGGTGATGCGATTGTCATCCAGGGAGCTTGATACGGTTTTGTATATATTTAATGATTTTCCTTTTATTATTAATATTTCATTAAAGTAGTTTAGTTTCTTCTAAACTGATAAGTCTCTCTCTCTCCCTCCTGCCTCCCTTCAAAGCGGGGCAGGAGAGAGAGCATCTGTCCTTCCATCTGATTGGCCAATCTGGCCCAAACCACGACAAGTACTTAGGTTTCTGGAATAAAGACTCCTCCAGTCTTGTCTACTACCAAAAAGATCATTCTTCATTGGTAAACAAAGCATAATTTTAGGCAAAGACATCTGAAGGCAGCATAAATTTAAAACACCAATTTAAAACATCTAAAATGAAGGAGAGGATGATAATAAACCCCCTTCTTCTTTAGCATATATAACTTTCTATAAATGTAAAAGCCACCAATTTATTTCTATTTAGCAGTATTATCTTAAATGAGCTAAATCTAAAATTTAGTTTGTATAAGTTATATTTGGATAACTTTATATAAAGGTATCATTTCCAACTTACCATCACCTTTACCTGAACCCTGCAGGAATTTGTGCCAGGCCACGAGCAACCTATTTGACGTGTTACACTGTTCTTGATACAACACAAGTGATTGCAGTGATTTGCTCACCGACATGTTCAATAGGTAGAGAAAACGTAATAAGGATACCCTTAAATTAAACATAAGAAAGATCCACTTCCTTGCACTAAAGGCTTTCTGGAAGTAGGGGAATGAAGGAAGTATCTGCTATGTATGAAGGGGGAAGGAGGAAGCAAAGGGTCCCGGGAGAATCAGGAGATGGTGGCATTTAAGGTGCAGCATGTGAGTGGTTTGAACTAGAGGGTGAAGACAGGAGAGCTTGGAGTGCAGTAAAAACTGCCAATAAACAGAGAGTTGAATGAAGCTGCAAGCTCAGATAGCATGTAAGAGATCGAAAGCAAGCAGAGCAGAAAGTTAGCAAGAGGCAGGGAATAGCTGTAGTCGTTTGACAAGAGCAAAGATTAAAATGTTCATATGAGGTACGCAGCAATGTGGGGCTCCTCAGTCACTAGACTGCACACTTCCCTCAAAAATCGGGGGACCACTTTTCTTTCCTTTGTGCAGACTCTTTTAAAATCAAAGGGAGGGTCTATGCAGGAGCTGACCTCAGCCTGAGCAGAGAACGCTTCAGGCACTTAAGTTCTCTCATCACTATCTGAATGAGAAATAACTATGCCTGCACACCATATATTCCTTCTCTCTTTCTGCATGTATAACTTTCTATCAGGATAATTTGGAATAACAATGTGCAAATAATATAGGATAAGGCCCTCAAAGTGTTATTATACATGAATTGTTACTGCTTCTGATGCTATTGCAGCATATTGTATTTTCTTTTTATAAATCGCAGTTAATTGACAGTAATCTGGCGTAAAAAGGTTTCTTGACCTGCTACATTTAGACATCAAAACTAGCAATATTTTCTATTCTTTCTGGTTCACTTCCAGTACATAGTAAGACCTACTCTATCAAAACATAATAAAAGTCCTGTTTTTAAAATTGTGATTTTTTAAATTTATAATTAAAAAAAAATGTAACAACTAATAATTACTAGCTCAGAAAAAAAGTTTTATCCAGGTAATAAATTTCAGAAATTCTTTTTCTGAATTGTTTATTTAATAGATTTTAAACAATTAAGTGATTTCAAAACCTCTTCTACCCTTCATATGATGGCAAATTGTATCATACTAAGAATTTCCTTTGGTCTTAGAGGATTTGAAGTAAGAAGTGTTCACCTTATGAGTAGGTATTTTATTTCTTCAGATCTAGAATAAGGACTGCAACAAAAAGTATTTTCTAATCTTCATAAGCAAATCCTTAGAAAATATTTTTTATTAATAAACTCCATTTTATTGAAAAAGTATAATGACATTTTTACTAAGACACATAAGTTGCACATACTTTACTTGGGAGAAAGAATCATTTGATGTCTTTTTTCATTTGTTTAACTTTATTTTCTGTTGTTAAAAACTTACTTGCTGCAGTTTACTATCAACTTTAATCAATTTTCATTTTTAAGCCATTTATAGACTTCAAACTGAAATTTAAATTAATTCAAACTTCTGTTTGGAAAGTACAAATGTGAATTGAATGTGAATTGTATGGGCTTATTCTCCCATGTTTTGCATAAAAATGACTGGTTTGGCTTTGGCAACTACCTTACTTTTTTTCTGGAAGGTTTAATGGGCAGAAGACATCAGTGAATAGTTTTGCGACTCTCATATTTTAGTCTCAGGTTTGCTGAAGAGTCTGCATACAATCATGGGCCAGGCCCTGCACCTTGTTTAAGAAGTTTTGATTTAGTAGAAGATAGAAAAAATGGTTTTGATCTCTTGATGTGCTTTCAATAGCACATACTGCTGTGTGAAAGATGTAAAGTACTGCATAGTAGCAAATAGAATTATGTTTGATAAACATTGCTGAGATATATATTCTGAATGATCTGATTACTGTGATTTCGTTGATGATCTATAGGACAGAAAAGAAAAAAGGTTTATTATTTATCTTTGTTCTGTAAAATCTTTACAATTTTCTGCTTCCTATGGCATAAATATTAATAAATGCTAAGATAGGGAGATAAAACATGGACACTTGTTGGGAGAGTACCTTTTTCCCCAAAGATGGATTGTTTTCTTTTTGACAAAATTTTGAAACTTTTCTTTAGCCACATCAAAACTGTTAGCATATAAAAGAAATCAGTTGCTAACATTTTTCTTAAAGTTTTCTTAGTGTTTGAAATCAGATTCTTAGTTTAATTTGGCAAATCCCAGAACTCAAAAAAAAATCTCTTACTACAATCTGATCATGTTTTGGATTTTACTTGGAGAACAGGAAAATTCATCAGAAACATACTTCCTGAAAAAAAACCCAAAACACTACCATTTCTTGTACACAGAGTTTCAAAATATATTTTCTTAAATAGTTCTTTCTACTTCACACCAAATATCAACTCAGAAGCAAAAAAAATGAAATACGGGGTTTGCTGGGGAGAAGTCCTTAGGAAAAATAGTCTTCAAAGTCCAGTCCCTTAAGATTTTACAGGGAATGACTATTTAGCTGATTGTTTAAGACCAACCATTTCAGAAGAGCATTATCTGTAAGGCTAATTGTTTGCAGCAGAAAGTGTCTCAATTAAATACTTTTGGCTCTCCACTGCTACTTTAGCAATGTGATAAATTTCACAGAGAATGTGTATACGCTATGCAACTGACAACAACTAACTGCTTAATAACTTTCCCTTGATATATTTTTAACTGAGATGTAGTTTCAGTGACTTAGAAACATTCTCATTAGGAAAAAAGAAATTAATACATGAATTTGCACTAAAAATGATGAGTCTTTTTCACAGTTCATAAAATAACTCCATTTAGTCTTTAGCACTAGTTATTTAGTTTATTAATTATTCATCACCTATGTTTATCATTAATTTTAACTCTCGTTATAAATGAGACTGACAGTGCAGGAAATGAAGGGTGAGTAGGTGAATGGAACAGAGCTTAACTGTGGTTCTTGACACTATCATCTAATCACAAGATACGAAATATTTCAAGAAACAAAAGGAAATTATTCCCATTCTTCTTTCCTCTATTCCGGAAGTTCTCTCTTGTGAAGGAAATACCATTCAAATCTGAAAAAAATAAAAAAAGAACAAAAAAACCCCCAGAGGTAAACAGAAACAAATCAAAAGTCCTGTCTTTTTCCTCCCACCAAAAACAAACTGAGACAAAACCCTCAAACATNAAAAAAAAAAAAAAAAAAAAAAAAAAAAAAAAAAAAAAAAAAAAAAAAAAAAAAAAAAAAAAAAAATCAACCTTTCAGAACTAAGACCTTACAATCCTTTGTTATCGATTAGGAGGAACTGTGTGCCATGAGTGAGTTTGCAATGTCTCTTTCATACTTTGGCTTTGTAGTCTGGCTCAGAGACATTCCTGATTGTTGGAAACTGGCAACAATTGCCACATCTTTGCTGCCACTTAGGTGTTCAATATAGGAGGCCTAATGTAGAGGGCCTTCATTGAGGACATCAGAATTATGTCAGTTATTTAAATAAATTCATTATCCCAAAATGAACTGATAATAGACTATATGTTGCTTGTCCCCTGCTGGCCATCAGCCATGTTACTTAACCTAAGAAGTTTAAAATTGGAAGTGAAAATTCTGCATCAGGTAGTACAGTTCATGAGACACTGTATATCCCAGCTAACCTAGAAGCTAATCTCATTCTATACCAAGGATGGCATGTGGTTTATATTGAGGAACCAATAGTTTCATGAACGATATTGAAGGTGAATTCTGCTACAATGTATTAACTATTTCATTAAAATACATTGAGAAAAAGAAGGATTATGTAAATAAAAGACCATTTGCATATTGTTGCTTTTAGGTAAAAGAAAATGTTAATTTCTTTTGATGAGAAGAAACAATTATATTATTGGGAAAAATGACTCTCCAGTGCTGTCTTATGGGATTAATCCAAGAAGATCACTGAACAGGCCAAAGTCTGCTCTACTGATCCTGTTTTTCTGCTTTTTGACCTCTTCTCAGGATCCTGAACTGCACCATTCATGGTCACCACAGCCAAGGCTGCACCCAGCCTTCACATTCCCACCCTGTTCTTCCTTGTTTGTAAATATCAGGTGCAGCAGAGTGGTTCCCCTCCTCAGCTCTTCAGTCACCTGTGCCAGGAAGTTGACATCAATGAACTCCAGAAATTTCTTGGCTTGCTTGTGCCATGCTGTACTGTCTGTCCAGCAGATATGGGAAAGTTAAAGTCCCCCATGAAGACCGGGGCCTGTGAACACAAGGTTTCTTACAGTTGTTGAAGAAGGCCTTCTTCCTCCTGACTGTTAGGTCTGTAGCAGACACTCAACACAATGTTTTCCATGTTGCCTATGTTGGGCTGCCAGCTAATCCTGATCCATGAGCTCTTATGTGGATCATCACCAATCCCAAGGCAGAGCTCCACACATACCCACTGGTCTCTCACAAAAAGGGCAAATCCCCTTCCTCACCATCCCAGCCCATCCTTCACAACTAGACTGTATCCATTCATGGCAGCATGCCAGTCATGTGAACTATCCCACTGCAGTTACATGATTGTAATGAGGTTGTAGCCCTGTCACTGCACGGAGACCTCTAATTCCTCCTGTTTCCAAAAGTCATTCTGTAAGTCTGAGAAGGAAAGGTCTTAATCCCAAATCACAATTCTTTTAAAGTTATTTCTTCCTCATTCTCTCCTTTGTGAGCACATAGAAAATCCAGGCTCAAGTTCTCGCTCTTTGTAATTTGGAAAAAGTAAGAAAATATTTTACATTTTTTGCAAAACTGCATTTTAAAGACTTTTTAAGTCACCAATTTATAATACACATACTAGCAAATGAACTTTCCAGACAGCACAGGATCTGTAGAAGGCAATTCACATAACATTTTAAGATATTTAACATTTTATCTTTGCTAAGCAAAGACTGTTATCTGTGTGAACTGCCCCACCTGGAGCTCCAGCCCAGAAACCAGGTCCCACATTCTAAATTGTGTTATTTGCCAGCTCCTTACACAACATCCTTTGCTACATACCGAAAAGGGAAATCTTAGATTTACATTCAGAACACTCCTTTTACCTTGCTGCTAGCTATCGCCATGGAAGGAAAACCTCTTTGTGTCATTATTAAAGAATTCATAGAAGTTATCACAAGAACATAATGCACCTGGATCTCTTGGGACATAAGAGAATTTTTTCTTTAGACTATTGCTTAGAAATTCTTCCTTTAGACTAGTGACTCTGGAGAGTGGGATTGGGAGGTAACCACAGGACTCAAACCATCTAAGAATAGGGTCCTTGGTTCTTATATTACAGCAACAGTCCTGCCGACTCCGCCCAGATCTAACCCCTGAGCTATTTAACACAGCTGCATCTGACAGAGTGAAGACACATGAAAGATGGTTCTTAGTGCCTGGTGTCAGCTCCAGCAGGTCAGCCTAAAGGTTGTGTTGGTTTGCAGCCTCCTCTGTAAACTCCTGGTTTCAGAAAAGGTTATCTGGACTCTTTTAACTCCCAGTTAAGGCAAAATATTAGGTCCAGGTATTTGATGTTTTGCCTGTATTTACCTTCAGGAAGACATAATCAACTGAAATTAACCAAAATTTAAAAGCAATTCACAAATTCTAAAATTTACTGGGAGTTACCAACATAAGTGTCAAACGTGTTTGTAAGGAATACAGCTAAACATTTTAAAGTTATCTCTCTACTGTTTTTTATGGAACAGATTAAAAAAGTATCTGATTATTGTCTTTCATTAGGTTTTCCAGAACTCTAACTTCAGGTCACTAAGACAGACATCCAGGCACCGCAGCAACTCACATATGAACAGTTCAGCAGGCATTTAGTTATGACTGATTGCTTTTCATAGGGATGTAAAGCTGATCATAGCTGTTCAATAGTTGAGAAAGGCGGTAAAAACCTTCATCAAAAATATGAAACCAAAAAGAGGTCAGAAAGATGACTGAATAATGCTGTTTGGATATTTTGCCAAATTTTTTCTTTTTTTTTTTTTTTTTTTTTTTTTTAAATTCTTAA
>VYXH01001029.1:14089-30155 GCA_013397275.1 Burhinus bistriatus | reverse complement strand
AAAAAAAAAATGTTTTTTAATTTTTTTTTTTTTTTTTTTTTTTTTTTTTTTTTTGCAAAATAGTCTTGTCTAAAAAAGCCTGCTTTCAGACTGAGAAGAGCAGTGTTTTTCTGTATGTCTGTATGTGTCTTTTTTCTCTTTCTCTGAAAGTGATAGAGATTCTCTCTCCTATATCTGAACTAATTCCTGTTGAAAAGGTCAGCAACATCAATATACCTTTGCAATGTTTCAGGTTTTGGTGAAATGTATATTTTGATGAAAATGTTCCATCGAATTCTAGTATGAATATCTTTGTTTTGCTCCCAGATGATTCTCAGAAAGCTTTCAGTGCCATTGGAGGGTCGTTAGTGATGCTCAAAGAGTTACCTTACTCAAAAACTTAAGTTGGTATTTAGTTGTGTGACTCCTTTTCCATTGCTATTTATGGCTTAAAGTTGGATAGAACATATCACTTTTATATCTTTTTAATAAATAATTGCCACAAAGCTCTTACAGTACCATCAACCTCTAAATAGACTAAATAAATATTATTTTCCTCATAGGCTATGTGGGACAGGCAGCGTTAATAGTCATTAGTTCTCAGCTTCATGCTTTGGTACTAACAGAAATTTTGCTCCGACTCACAACATGGGCCTGTGCCTCATTCCAGAGACTCAGAGACATCTTATTTTATAGCTATTTTTTTCTGGTTTTAGAGGAGTCAGAACCTTTTCAGAACATGTCCAAAGCTGTAGTACTCCCAGTCAAGGTACCCAACATATTTCTTCAGTTTTTTAAATCTAGTGGAAGTTGCTCTCTTGGGAGAGGTTGAAAGTAGAAATATCAGATGACATGTGCTAGTTGCATCACTTAATGTGACATGCACAGATATCATGAGGACACAGGGCGCAGGATCATGCACAGATAAGATGTACGTTCCTCAATAAACAAAAATAAAAGCTTAAAAATTGCTGTACGTTGGCTTTTGTTTCCAAATATATTTTTTCACTAGGAAAACAGCTAGAAGATATTTTTAGAATCAAAATTAATATCAGCCCTGACATTTCTAGGTCTTCTATAGCATGAGCCTGAAGGCTGTTGCTCGTGTGGTTAATTCACACAAGCAGCTTTGTTCATTGCTGTGGTGCTCCAATAGCATCTTTGATGGACTCTGACAACTTCCTACATCCTGTATTCTTTTGTCCTTCCCATAGAATCCTCTGTACCCTTTTTCCACTCTCTAAAATTTACACACAAAAAAATTAATTTTTTCTTTCTTGTTTGCAAATGTAGGGGTTAAAAAGATGATGTTAATACCTTTTTATATGATTTTAAATAGTGAGTACCTAGCCCTCCAAATGCAAAAACACATATTTCCTTGGCCTACTTTTCTTTCTCCATCCCTCTTCCCCACCTTCATTCCCACTGTTTTGTGAAGGCAATTTTTAAGCTTGTGGAATTATTTTCAATTCATTTATAAAAGCTATAGAATGCAAGATTGTAAATCAGATATCTCCATATAGATATCTGTCTCTCTGTGACTCCCATTAAGTTTACAAGCAGATACATTTAGAGGGAGTAATATGGGGGCAAAGTACCAGAAAGGGTTTATCAACAAAATTAAGTTGTTGGGGGGTTTTTTTGTTTGTTTTTCTTTTTTTTTTTTTATGGACACCAAACTCCTGATTATTTTTTTATTATTATTTTTTTGTCTGATGAAGAGATAACAAGTGGAAAATTATTGGGAGACTATTTTTGTTCTTCTTTTGTTTTCCAGATTTCTCACTAGCTTTAATACAGACAAATATAGTATAAAAGCTGGAGGGTCTCTCCTAAGGAATAACAAGTATGTTGACAGCTCAGTAGAAATAGGCTTGCATTTCAAAATATAAGGTTCTGCATTACCAAATCTTGTTTGAAGTCCATAGAATTAAACACATTTAAACAATAACCTTGTTTGCTGTTTACATCAAACAAACTTTGCAGTTATTACTATTACAAGCCCAGAAAAAAGCACTTGAAATACACAATTACTGCTTCCTTATCCATTAACAGTGTATTTCTAGCAAAATTATCAAAGCTGTATGGTCTGTTGGCCTCATAAGGGCTCTTGGGCAGCTTGTGGAACCAGCTCAATTGAGGATACATGGTTCCGTTTCTGGCATGACTAATGCAATTGGGAAATATGCCAAGCGTCAGGCTCTTGAGGGAAGAGGGAAGAAGAGAAAGCTAGAAAGAGCCTGGAGGGGGAAGATCCAAGCAAACAAATACCACTGAGCCAGCAGGCTTCACTGGAACACCATTTGACATTTGCAGGGCTGTAATGTTAGGAAGCCTGCAGCAATACTGAAGCCCTGATGCTCTAAGGGGCAAGCAATGAACCTCATGGGAGTGAGGTTGAAACACGGACATGAAAATGAGCAACCCTTATGTTGCACAGGGATGTAAAGCAGTGCAGGAATGGAAGAGGTTGTGATGGACATCTGTTTTTCTGGTAAAGAAAATGCAATAGGTTACAGCTTACAGAAAAAGCAGGTAGTCTTTTGTGTTGGGAAAAAAAAATACAAAAGACTTAACCAGCCACTTGTCCCATTAATTTAATTCTGAAGCATCAATTAATGCAGAGGAAGAACTATCAGCAGTTGGCACTCCAAGTCTGGCCCCTTTAAGTTACAATAACCTGGCAAAATAAGGTGACTCGTATTGCACGAAAGATGCCATGCAATTTCTCTGTCTAAATTACCTTGGTGTATATCAAATATAATTCTCCTCTTCAGTGGAATGATAATTTATAGCAAGGTGCCAGCCTCAATGTCAAAAGGGTTAGACTGGTGATTGCCCAATTTGAACTATCATTGTTTGCTTTCTCTCTTTTTCCTTCCCTCTTTTGTATCTGCTCCTGAAATGTCTCCTACCTTGGGAAAACAGATCCTTATTTATAGCACTGAAAAGATATTACAGCTGTTAAATTGAGTGAGTTCTTTAAGGTTCATGGCCAAAAAGGCTGACAAAGCTTTCACTGTTTTCCTCCCCTGGGGGGAGGGGGGGGGGAAGGGAAAAAAGGAAGCAAAAAATAATCCACCAAACCTGTATCCTTTGTTCTAGAAGATGATAAAAACTGCAGTACTGAGCACTGACAGTAATTGTCTGTCTCCAGCGTGCTGCATGAAAAATGAATTATACAATCCTGTGACAACTGGCTTTCTACATGGCTGGGAGGTAGCATTAAATGCTGTAGGATTTCAGAGGAGTTTAACAGTTGCTCAGCTGCAATGCAGGTAATTTGAATGAATTATCCTGCTTTCAATATGCAGCATGTAGGCATGCTCCTTCATATGAACTGGTCAAGGTTATAGTGTCATACAGTGTATCATTTCATAATCCAAATCTGTTACAGGACACACTGACTGAATGTAATTTGCATTGTGCAGCTTTTTTAGGAGCTTACATACATTATGATCACCAGGATACTGTGTTCCTCCCTTAGCAAAGCATTTCTACATTCTATACGACAGGTTCCTCTCCCTGTTCAGCCTGTCCATGCTGTCTTTTTACCAGACATGTCTGGCTAAGATATGCATATTACTCTGCATATGCATAAGAGTAAACAGGATCAATACACCTGAAACCTTATTTATGCTTGTGTGTAGGATGGTGTTTTCATACTAGGGGACACTAAGTTTCAGATCATATCACTTTCCACAAATAAAGCTATTAATAAACTGTCTTCTTCCTTTACTCTCCACATACTGACCTATAACTGGCTTTATAGGTCATTTGGATGTATTCTGCTTTACAGGGAAGGTATTTTATTACCCAGTGACTAAAGACAGTGATAATAAAATTAAATCACAAAATATAAACTAGAAATAAAAGATTGGAAATGTCAAAAACTGCAGTTTATTACAGGAAGAAAGAAAAATTATCTTTAATATCAGTGTTATCACATTTCTGTTAAATAAAATAGTTTTGTATAAGCAGCAGTGGCAAATGGAAAAAAATATAATTATTCCTCTCTTTGAGAAATTTGTGTGTATTTTTGTTGTCTTTAACCTCAGAGTTTCATTAGGTTCATAGTTATACCGGTGCTGTGTAAGAAAATTGTTCTGTAACTTATATTTGTTTCTGTATTGCTGACATTTCAAAATCCCAATAAGAACTGATCTTCAATAAAAGGAACTGCTCGGCAGTAATTTGTCTGTTTTCCACAAAGGGTAGGGTCTTCCCAAAAGTTTGTCTTTTGACTGTTATGTTCCTATAAAAGCACCTCACCTACAGTCTCTTTATTAAGCTAATCAATGAACTGAAGTTAGTATGAGAAATTTCCTGCCTACCTCTGAACATTCTTGTTATTTAAAATATTGCTGCTAACAGGCACTGACTAGAAAGTATTTTACAAAGCTTGTAAATGGGGGAAATATGCTTTTCTTCTTCTCAAGTTTGTGTCTGGAAGCCTGAAATTTTTGAAATCAATGCAAACTCTCTTTTGGTCAGCTATTACAGTGGGTGATGTGAGGCGTCACACCCAGTTCCATCAGTCATGTCAAGAGAAGGGTTTGTCACATAACTGAATGAAACAGCAAGACAGACCAAATTACAGAAAAGAGAATGATGAACGTTGATCTGCCTTGGAAAGGCACCTCAGGCTATAACAAAAATAACTTCGTTGTGTGCCACTGGCAATGGATACTGCAGTGTTCACTGTTTGTGGGAAGGATTTTGCTGATGATAAAACCAAACGGAACTCTGAGATCTCTCTGCAGAGCCTTGAACGCACTTTAAGCAACTTTACTGGAACAGGCCGCAGTCCAAAAAAAGGAGGACAAAACATAGTGATGAGCAGTATCCAGCAAAGAAGCAAAACCTTTGAATTACTGTGTTTTCCTCACCCTTGCCAGTGCCTTAACCTTGACCAACTATAGGACAGATGGAAATACCAGAGAATGTAGTCCTTAACGTTATTGCTATAATAACTTCTATTCCAGCTCAGAGTATATCTGCATAACATAGGGATGCTGTTTGCCAGTGAGTTGTCTTGTACACCACGTGGAAGCTGTAGCAGTGATAACAATGGTGTAGCCACTTTTTTGAGTTGCGTTTTTTGTTGTTTTTAATTAGGAAGAGGTAGACTTGGAATTTACTCTTGGTCCCGTATCCTGGCTTCAGTGGTAATTAATATAGCATGGTTGGAAGAAACAGCAACCTTTCCACAAAAAAAAATATGAAAAACAGCATCTGATACCTATGATTAGGTTTTGTCTAATGACTATGGATTTATTAAATCTAGACTATCGGATAACCTCCAAGTTTTTTTCAACAATAACACCATAAATCTGGATATTCTTTTATCCACATAAACATCCAGTTCCTTTTAGAAACTCAGTACATTCTTGGCTTTCACAGCTTCCTGCAGCAACATGTCATACTATCTAATCCAGCACATTTTGCGTCAGCATGTTTTACTTTAGTTTTTAATTTCTACCTCACAGGTTTTCAGAACAAACAAATTGCACTTATAACCAAGTGCATAAATATCTTTGATCTGCATGAAAAATCTGCCTGATTTTTGTCTTGTTTTGATAAGTCTTTACATTGTGATAGTTCATACATGCTGCTGTTAGTGTTGGAACATTAAACGTCACCAAATAGTGACAGGAAGGATATGTTAGCTGCTCATCAGTTACAAGGAGAATCCAGAACAACTCAAAAAAGTGTGTATTTTTACAGTCAGATGTACACTTGTGACATTGCTGGAGCAGCTAAATATGTCCCCCGGTGGATATTACTGCTCTTCAATTAGAATTTAAGGGTTCCTAAGCTCTCACACTAAAAGTGATTTGTTAAAATCCAATTTACTTTCAAAGAAAGGGGTATCAGTGCTAAAATCTTGAAATACAGTTTTGATCTTATGCCAGCTCACCAAATAAGGTTTTTTTTGTAGCACATCATTAAAGATTATGCATTTCCTGCACTGGGGCACTGCATAAGAAAATACGAAAGTGCTGAAGGTTGCAAGACTTACAGGATAACGTTCAACGGTTTGTTAGGACAGACAAAACGACAGTCTCTGTTGCAGCCTCGTTCTTACTGCTGTTAGGAAACGACCGTAGCAAATTATCTTCAGACCTTACTTGCAGTCGTCTCAAATGCAGAGAGTTGGTTTTCTCCAAAAGTCATCTCAGAAGCAAAATAAATATAAGCGTCTATGCTAGTGCTCTAGTTCAGACCAGGAGGACACTTTTGAAGCATATATTGCAATGACCCCTTTGAACGTGCTGTGTTTCCCATTGCAGAGTAGCTTTGGGTACAAGTGTCAGTTATTCAGGAACTAGTAGTGAACCAGGGAACTGACTTGCTTCTGTAGATAAACCAATACATATATTGATAATTCATTGCAATAAAAAAAATTTAATACAAAGAAATGATGAAGAAAGGTCTGAAGTAACTTTCATGTATATACCCAAAAAAGCAAAATCTCATCTTCCTGTAACTGAAGCAGCTGAGAGAGCAATGCGTTTGCAAGAATCCAGATGGGGTAACTTTTTTCATTTCCTTGAGTAGGTGTCATTGCTTGCTTCTTCTAAAGTGCTTTTCCTTACCCTTATAATACTTATTTAAAAAGGAAAGAAAACAAAACTGTACTAAGATTTTCCTTGTGCAGATTCTGGGATTTACTCTGGCATGCCCATGTAACTGGCAACATGGAAGAACAACACAATATAGAAATAAGTAGGGCTTTTGTGTGGTGTTTAGTTGGTAAACACAGTTAGCTGAACCCAGCTGTGCCTACATAATTACTTCGCATTGCCTATAGTGTCTGAAGAGAGGAAGCACAGCAAACTGACCAGGTATATAGATTGTTACATTTTAATTTCTCCCTTGAATTTACTAAAATAGAATACACATGTTATGTAAAACCTTGGATTTCGTAATTTTTATGAGAACTTAATTACGTGATAAATTTGACCAATTTTAAATTAATACCTAGAGCATCCCAAGTGATTGTCGTCAGGACTCTGAGGGCACTTCCCTAGACCTCCCAAGTTTAGGGATTTAGCTATCTGTGTTCAAGGACAACTCTGATGTGGTGCAACTGTGTAGCCTTGAATGAGACATCTGTGGGGAAAAAAAAAATCTGTCCGAGAGAGCTTTAAACAGAGCCTTGCTGAGACTCCCCTGCTTTTGCTAAGGCTTAGCTTAAGCTTAAGCTCAGAGCCCTGCCTTGCGCCTTGCTGAGTTATGTTACAGGTATGCCCATGCTTGGTGACATACCTTGCTGTTACCGACCTACCTGAACCCTGACACCCACAAACTGAAATACACTACAGGTGTCATTGCGCAAATTTTACAAGGAATGACATTCCAGAGGATGTTATCTTTAAAAACATGTATAAACTGCATAGTTCTTCTCTTCTGTCATCAAGAAATGTTATTCTCTTCAATTTCAACCCATTACATTTATGTTTTGCTTCAATATTTTATAGTGATAAGAACCAGTAAAGAATATTAATTTGCTTCACTGTCATTGTGAAACCTAAGAAACCAAACTATTATTTTTCTATTCAGTTTTATTAGCACATTGCAATAACAACTACAATCTCTTACAGTGGAAAGGATGCTGTAATATGGAAAATATTAACTTTTGATGAAACAAGTGTACGGAAATTGCAGTTGCTGACCTTTTAGCTATGATTCAGGGTTATTGTTTCAGTCTTCTACAACTTTGTTTCAATAATTAAGATGTATTCTATATTTTTATTTCTCAAAAATAAAAATTTGTGGGTTTATATCTTGAAAATTGAATACCTTCTTAACTTATTTTTTACTTTTATCTAAACACTTAAGACAGATCTGAACTGATTTCAACACGTATATTTAAAAAATATTAATCTGATAACACTACGGAACTGCTTAATGGGAGGGCAGAATCAGTTTCAATGGCTTCTCTTAATAGTATTCATATTAACCTCTTTAATATAGTAGTTTGTATCAGTTTCAGAAAAACTCAGTGATCCACTAAAGATGTTAGGGCCACCATTCCTATTTGTTAATTTTCCTATCATTCAAAACATGGTGTGTTATACAATGATCTGTCAACAATATCTAAATAATTCTTGTTCATTTCAAGCTCCTTAGTACTTCGAATACTTTCAGGGAATCTGCAAATTAAACTAATTCATTACCAGATAACATATCAACATTTCACTTTTGACATGATGTTCTTGTAATTTTTTTCTCATTTTCAGTGGTTCATAAGCACAGTCAAAACAGGAATACTCATTAGATTTTTCTCACTTCTAAAGGGAATTGAACACATTCAATATTGGAAATACATATTCATCTGCAGAAATACTGCATACCACAATTCATCTTCTTTGAGCTATATTTCTGTCCTTGATGGTTTCATGTTAAGTTGAAGTTTTTCATCCTTATAAACAATTAAAAAAACAATTTTAAGAAAATGAAGAAAACTCAAGTACTGCCACATTTACTCATTGTATGATCCATCATATGACCTGATCTATTCTACATTCTGTTAAGTGAAATCAATGTTGTTTACAAGATATTTCTAAATGGTGAACTGAAGGTTTTCTTCTCTTTTTTTTTTTTCTTTTTTTTTTTCTTTTTTAATGTTCAGTAGAATTACTGTTGTTTTATACAAGGGTGTATAGAAACAAGGCCATGGAATGCCTTGTTGATGTGATGTTCAAATAAATTTTGGAATCTACCTCTATCTTAACATGAGCATTGAGTGGTTTAGGTAACATCTCCCCTAGGCTTAACAAAGCAGCTAGATTTGGTCCAAAGGGGCACCAATAAACATCCCCAAATAAGTTTTTGGTAAATAACATTATTCAAATATTATGTGTATGTTTGGTTGCACACAAAAGTTTCTGAAATAATGTAAGAAGAATTTATTTTTTAAGTTCTCATTTGGCTCCAATATTAATTCTATTAAACGCAATGCATAACCTTTCCACTTAGAAAAACAAAAAAGTGTGAAAGAAAGGGTAAATAGTGAAGAAACCAGTACATGACAACAGTGTGAATATTTGATCTACTCTTTCATGTTACTAAACACATACAAAACTTACATGTTTACAAAAGCCTTTGGAGTTTTGTTTCACCAAGATACAGATCAATAAAATGCTAACATGTACTTGTTTGCTTCAGGCTCGAAATTGTTGTCATAAGATAGTACTGTCTTCACTGGTCCATGAATTTGATAATTGAGTTTACTTTTATGCTAAATGTATACGAGAAACATTTTGATTATTTTGAAACACACTTCATCCTTCACAAAATATTTTACATTTTCCCAATGAAGCATGCAACTTGTCACTCATGAAAAATAGAGTTCCTGTTTACAATAACAGCACTATGTTAATCACACTACCTTGGAAGATCTGCTAATATGCTTGCTAATAACTTTTCTGATCTTTCTGAAACCAACAACTTCCATGAATATTAAGGAATACTGATTTTGTCCTTACACAGTTTTTTTTTTTAATCAGTAATATAAAGAATCATCAATTTATCGGTATGAAAATGTATTACAAATATTATTTATCATGTATAATACACAAATATGAAATCTACATCATCTGTATTTATCGTTTTACCATTTCTGTAGCATAATAACATAGTACCTGATATAATACAATACTTAACACCAGGGAAGGCAAGTAAGAACTTACATTTTCTCTAATATTTTTCCTGGGTTTGAAAATGATGTATTCACTATTTTATTTTCATTTGCAGCTTGAGATATAGTAAGTACATGGTTCATTTGATTGTACTACATTTGCATTTCATCTGTTCCATCTGCATTTAAGGGTTACTCAAATAATTTTTTCATAATCCTGGAAAACAGTAGCTCCTGGGAAAAAATGCAAGAATGAAATATTCATAGACAAAAGGCAAGAGGGTTGTTGAACCAAATAGACAAAATAGGTGAACAAAATAATTAAAATTAGAATTTGAATGGGAAATGAACTAAACAAATGAGAAAGAACTAAATTAGCACGGCAGCAAGGCAACTCTTCTTTATGTATTAACATCGAAGTTGTGCAAGTAGATCACACTTCTTTGAGCTTTACAATCCATATGACCTTCTTCCTTATTCCTTTATCTTTAAGTTTGATAAAGTAAATAAAAACAAGTAAGTCAGAGACAGAAACAGCTCAGCAGCAGTTGTACTAGTGATGTCCTTCCACTCAGAAATGTTCAGCATGCTCTGATGACCGGTTGTTATCTCCCATGCATCACAGACGCTCCCGCACCTTACCAAAATCCTCCTTTCCTCCTGTTTTCCTGCCTAGTTTGATAGCATTGTTCCAAACTGAAGGATAATTTGATTTAACTAAACACTGCCTCAGACATCAGAATGTATTCAGACGGTTATCAGATAGACACTGCCATGTCTAGATTGGAGGTATTTCTTTTGCAAGCCTCTGAGGATGATACAGGCAGATGCCCTTGCATCTGGACAACTATTTAATTCAAGATATTTCTGTTGAAATTATTTTTATAACCCAAAAGAAGTTAGAGAATTAATATGAGTTTCATAGCTCATAGTTCAGTGCTCCACTTTTTTACATGTGATATTTTTTCCCCAACCATTACTTGTTTTGTCTGTTCTGGTTGTGAACACCTCAGACAATGACCATCTCTTCTCTCTGTTTCGGTATTCTGAGAACACAGAGCCCTATTCTGACTGTACCGGCATTAGTGTTGAATACATGTAATAAACACATTTAAATTAATCTAACACATTATCTTCAAAATAGAATTCTAAAAACACACTGATATTTTTAAGCAGATACCTCCATCGTTATGAAACAGATGAAACCTTGTTTCTTACAGATCCATTTTATTAGTCCAGCATCTGGAATAGCCAAGCCTTTAATCTTAACCATAACAGTCCAAATTGATCAATTTGTGTACATAGCCTGTTTGGTTATTAACAACTGTCCATAATTAAACCAGTTATTCCACCACACATAACTCTTAAAAATCAGTCTAGAACCTGTGGTACTAACCCAAAAATAAGTTCAGACTTATGAAAGGGAGATGTAAGACATGATGTAAGAATGTAAGACATTGCTTATGGATTGGAGGGAATGAGAAATAAGAATAAAGTCCTATGCTTCTGTAACTGGAAGCTGAGATCAGAAGGCAGCCTGGTTCTAAATTTGAGGGAGTATTTGATCAGTCCCAAAACCATGGTTTATGACTTCTTTTGCCTAGGCACTTATGGGCATTTTTGCATTCAGACTTAGCCACACCACGCCTTCAACACAAGTAAACAGAAAAAGCAAACAAAGCTAAAAATGCTTTGGTGTAGGTATTAAAACATAATTCCTTTTAATAATGCTCAATTTTCTATAGTCGGTTCTTCAGAAGAGGAACATCTGCACAGTTCAATGGAGCTTGCTACAGCCAAGGAGACACTTAGAGCTGGCTTCGCCTGTGTTATTATAGTCAATCTTGATGATTCTTCACATGGTTAAGTTACGTGATTCCCATACAAGCTTAATTTGTTTTCTCACAGAAAGTTTCTGCTTTCTTTAATTTGGTATCACTACTCATAAATGTAAATTTTTATAGATAACTTGTATGTATCTTTTGGAGAATACATTTTCTTAGTCATTCCAAGGTCATCTTTATACCACCTATCAGGGTATATATGTCTACAGATGCAGATAAACATTCTTTTAAAACATCATCTTCTACAGGTTTTCTTCTAAATGTATTTCAAAATAGTCTTAATGAATATTTAGTCATGCATACAGTAGGCTTCCAACATTTCTTGGGCTCCTTCGACATTCAGTTTGCCTTGCAGTGTTAAAAGAGTAGATAGATAGAAAGATAGATACAGACATAGATACATAATAGTAGCATGTTTAATATATTTATGTATATACACAAGTGAGTATTTGTAATATGTTTCTAAATACTTGTAAGTAACATCTTCATATCTATGGTAACATAAGTGGTGGCTACTAGAATTTCGAACTTGAATTTCTTTGATTCTCTTCAGCCTGCAATATGATGAAATGCGTGCTCAGGATCATTAGGTAAAGGATAAGTTGCAAGGGACGTGCAGGATCAGGAACTGATCAACACAGAGGAAACCAGGGAGGCTGTATTTACTGCAAATTAGGCCTCTAAAGGCAGAGCGAGCAGAGGATAAACAAGCGTAGGAAAGCAAAACCAGAGCAGGAACTAGAAATCAGGCATGAGTAAGCATTTGCCAAAAGAGGAATGAGATGAATGATTGCAACTGCATCCAAAACGCAGACTGAGCAGTCAAGGATGGAATTGTCTCGGAAAGGCAATAGTAACACCACCAACCAGCCTCCGAAAGCAGGCTGTGGCTGCCTGGGAGATGGATAGCCTCAGAAGGTTGGGTGCAGACAGATGACCCAGCTGAGGAGGCAGGAAGGAGATCACAACTTCCATGTTCTCATTTTTTTCAGTCTAAACCTTCCCCATATGTCCTAAATGCTTACCACAAAAGTCATGGCTTCTCTTCTTCTTTGTAATGTTAGAAAGTGTCAGCACTGAGCAAATCTTTCTCACATCTGCAGTATTTATACAGCTTTTCTCTTTTCTACTGAACAGAAATGGGGAGGATTTTAATTATCTTTGAGTTCTTATCTCTTGATAAGATTTGTTTGAAAGCAGCCAACAAGGTTTAAAAAGAAACAAAAATTAATTAAAGAACGGAATGAAGAGAAACAGAAAGACTATGATTAAAAATGCCTCTTTTTTTCTATAATCAAAAGGTTGAAGTTAAGCATGAAGGAACTATCCTTTGTATCACAGCAATAGGAGTAACTATGTGAAAAAGAGCCAGATTAAGCATACTTGCCTTAAAGTGTTTAATTGCACTGCACCCTGTTGACCATGTGTAGTCCATTACAAGCTGAAAATAATTTTTATATGCAGCCTGAACGGTAAGGGAAGTTATATTGCTTTGCAGTTTCACAGAAATTTTTTTTCCCAGGCAAAAAAGAATTTAGTAGAATGTGATCCAGTGTTTAAACAACTAAGATTTGTGTTAATATTTGGTGGCAATTAAGTAACTAAGAAAAGTATTGGAACTGAACAAATATACAAAATAAGGACAACTCTAAAAAAAATATATATAGAAAAGAGCAACTATGGTCTGTGTGTGTGTGTGTGTGTGTCTGTGTGTGTCTGTGTGTGTAAAATTTGTATGGTGGTAGGACAATACCTTCAAACCAATGAAGCAGGGATTGTGACTGTGACTATCAATATTTACAAAATCCTTTATGACATTCTACATGCAGAGTTTAGTGTTTATTTGAAGCATGTTTATGAGACAATCTTAAAATACCTTCCAATATGGATTGACCAATTCATCAAATAGATGCAAACAAAACAAAAAGCAGAAACAATGAAAACATTTTTAAATTAATCAAAATATTTAAGTAGGCTCCAGTTAATTTATCTTTGTGCATTTTTCTTACAAAAATACTGGCAGGATATTTGTTCTCTACATTGTAGTGATCCTAGTTAGAAGACTATTGCACATCAAGGAGTTAGTACTCCACATAACAAGTTGACCTGACTGTAGGCATGTACTGTGCCGTGCCACAGTGCACTTTTCACTTGGTCTTCAGGACTGTGCTGTACCCATCCCTTTACTTGGGATATGCTTAGCTGGACAATCATAACAAAAGATCTTGGAGGCAGTACCCCGTTGCAATCAGCAGTGATACCACTGGCAAGTCCTTGGCTTTATCTTGAAGTAACATGATTTCCTTCTATGCCACAATACTTTTAAGAAAATCTAAAAAACTTCCATTTTAAAGACCACAATACTTGTGAACCACACCACAGATGGTGTATGTAGAGCATGCTGTGGCCAGACTGGGCGTGTATCTTGGCATTCCCAGCCTCAGAAAGGATGTAGGATTTTTAAACTAGAAGACTCATTGCACTTCTTGCTGTGCAACATGTATGAACTAAAGGTCTGTTATTTGAGAAGTTCTAGTAGCAAGAAATCTAGCCTGAGTGCCAAACATTTCCCAAAACACAACCCTATCACCCAGCTGATTTTTTTCTTTCTCTTTTAACAGATGCATTTGTCAAACAAACACATCCATTCATTATTTTGTGGAGATTCTGGCTTGTTATGGTCCTAGTAAGAAAAGCATTCAGATTCTGTATCTCAGTACAAGACACGGACCTGTTGGAGCAGGTCTAGAGGAGGGCCACAAAAATGATCAGAGGGATGGAACACCTCTCCTTTGAGGACAAGCTGAGACAGTTGGGGCTGTTCAGCCCAGAGAAGAGAAGGCTCCCGGGAGACCTTATTGCCGCCTTTCAGTACTTAAAAGGGGCTTATAAGAAAGATGGCGACAGACTTTTCAGCAGGGCCTGTAGCAATAGGACAATGGGTAATGGCTTTAAACTAAAAGAGGGTAGATTCAGACTAGACATAAGGAAGAAATTTTTACAATAAGGGTGGTGAAACACTGGGACACATTGCCCAGAGAGGTGGTAGATGCCCCATCCCTGGAACCATTCAAAGTCAGATTGGATGGGGCTCTGAGCAATCTGATCTAGTTGAAGATGTCCCTGCTCATTGCAGAGGTATTGGACTATATGACCTTTAAAGGTCACTTCCAACCCAAACGATTTGATGATTCTATAAAAGGTCACTTGTTGGAGCTAACATTATAAAGAAATAGGATAGTATTGATAACGTACATCCCTTCAGATGCTGGGAACCTCGATTTGTGCAGTTTTGAAGGGCTGTCAGTCAGGGTGCAGCACATTTGTGGAAAGGTTACTTGACATTTTGGTCTTTTCAGCTCTTACAAGATTTCTTAAAACAGGACAACTCTACTCATCATTTTGACTGTCCAATAGAAAGGATGTTCACCTTAGAACTCGTTGCTGCACTGTTAGAGAAAGGCAAGGACACCCAGGTGGTGCAATTGCTGGTACCAAGCAGAACCTGCCTGCAAGCTCCGCTGTTACAAGGAAATGGCCACGTTTTTCTGCAGCCAAGGGATGTGAGCAGCACAGCACAGGCCTGTGCATGCTCAGGTTACCAGTTATGCGGACCGCTATCTCCTCCATGAACAACTGGCATCCAGTCGGTATCACTAGATCCATACACACTGAGTGAACTAAAAAAGCTTCTCACCATTCAACTGCCTGTTTCCACTTGCATGCTCATGAAGTGGTCCATTCAAAATGGAAACGTTCTAAAGTATAACATTGAAAAAACGGTAAGAGAGGGGGTGGCAGGGTAGGGAACAGGGGAGGATATCTCACGATGGTCTTCATTCTGTGTTTTTTGTATTTCCCGCATTCTCATTTAGGTCATATTTTCCTGTAAACCCAGAAGTCTGGTGGAAGGAAAATGCTATTTTTGTATCAACTCTGCTGAGAATATAGTTTGTACTGACTTCATATGAAGACGTTGTTCAGCAATCTTGACATTTTGTTTTTTAGAGCCAGAACATGAATTTAGGAAAATAATTATTGATATGCAAGCTTGAAAATTTCAACTGCCGGTTTGAAGCACCAAATTTGCATAAAATGTTTCCTTTCAAGTGCTTAATTCTTAAAACAATTTCAAATAGTATGTAAACCATTACTGAAGCAAAATTACATTTCAAAGTGGTACACAGTGATCTAGCTGCTCAACTGTCACCAGCATTAATAAGAGTCACACAGCTTAAGTCCCTGCGCACCACTTTGAAAGCTTACTGCCATGTGTCTCCATTAATCACATCACAGAGGGAACATCCCACAACAGCTGTTTTTTATTAAAACTGCATAGCTCCATTTATATATTTTATCCTTATCTATGAATCACTGTACATAGACCCTCCCTCAAGCAATTAGTTGCTATGAAGTTTCATATTTATTCATATTAGCTATGCCCTTACTTTTAGTGGAAAGCCCAAGGTAAAATTCTAGCATCACTTGGGACAGTAGAGGTAACTGTAGCTATTTTATGATTTATAGTAACAGCCATCTACAGTCTACTTATTTGCTTTTGTAATTAATTTAGTCAAACAAAGTTACTTCTTTCTTT
>VYXH01001029.1:3850-13993 GCA_013397275.1 Burhinus bistriatus | reverse complement strand
TTCTTTCTTTTTTTTTTTTTTTTTTTGGTCTGTTTGCAAGGAGGATATTGAGCTTCTCTGTTCCGTGGACAGTCAGGATACTCAAGACAGAAAACTTGAGTGAAGAGGAAGGTCTTCAGGTACCCCTTTGGCACATGACTTTTTCTGACGCTTTCACCTCACTTATAAAGACAGCAGGAAAACAATGGATTTAAGTCTATCTAAGTCTATTAAAGGAAATGTGACATCTACTAAGATCCCATTATTACTTCAAGTACTTAAAACCACTTGAGATGGGTAGACAATAGTAAATATCTTCCATGAAAATTTCACAAGAAACAAACACCACCAAAAGTGTCTTCCCTTTTTTCTTACATTTTTCTTGCTATTTCTGATGACAAGGTCCAACAACAACAAAATCTACAGTAAATCAGCAGACAAACAGAAATATAACTTTTCTTAGAAAAATCCATGTTCATCAGTTAAGTATTTTTGCACCTCTAGAAACCATCATTGATTCAGTGTTTTGCAATGCATGTATCTTCTTGGAAAGGTATTTTAAAATATTCACTTCCTCCGTATTGGCTAAGCATATAGGTTATTCTCAGTTTCTAGCACAATAAACTGTGTATTTGCCTTTAAACATTAAGATAAAATCATGTCTTGATATACAGCAGTACAGACAAGTGTATGTTTTATACAATTTCCTAGATTTTGACAACTACCCCCATATTTTCTTACGCTTATTTGACATCTGTAAACAACATTTTCAAAACAAGCTTTGCCAAAACTAGCATTTTGAATGATTGGTTGATGGAGACAGGGTTACTCCTTCAGAGACTTAAAAAATATATACCGCTCTGCTTAGAAAAGGCTTCAAAATGCTTTTGAGATGGATATGGATACTGAATGAAAAATGTTTCAACACCAGTTCAGACACTACTTATTGAATAAAACATATTCCTCTAAACTAAATAAATACAGTGTTTACAGCAATTCAGAAGAGGAAAGACCGAATGTTAGAAATAGCTGTATTGATCTGTTTTGTTGTTAGCTCAGATAACAGTCAGTGATACTGACTATAGGTGTATGCCCTTGTGGATGGGGTACTTCGATCAATATTTTATTGGCTGTGAGCACTTTTTCAACAAAAAAATGCGGTATCAACCTATGTATCAAATTGCATTAAGTCATTTATAAATATCTCCTGTTATTGGCTGTCAAGACTGTGTCCAGGAAGGCCTTCAGTATATCGTAACCATACGCATACTTCATTGGATTTGAATATTTTTAGTCAAATTTAATTATTTTTCATCAAAATGTTTATATTCTGGGGGCCTTTGAATCAATGTTTCTCCTTCAGATCACTTGCACCTCCAGCTGACACATACCAAATGATAATTTTCTCATTTGTCTAGGAGGTTTCCAGAAACGTAAGTAAATAAATTATTACTTGCATGTATACACACATGGAAAACAGACGGAACAGAGAGCTGAAACTATGGAAGAAAATATTGACCTTAATATCATTAGAAACTTTTTTCTTATTTCTGTTTTTTCATTCATATAACCCACACATCATGTCAGTAAAAGTACTACTCTCTGAAATCAAATCCTCAGAAAATCTGCATCAGAAGAGAGGATATAAGCAATAAAATGTAATTTCTGGAGACGAGCCTCAGTGCAAATGATAATATGTATTTCTCATATATGTACAACACAGTCTTGTTAAAACTTGGGAATATTATTTTTTTTTTTTTTTTACAAATAAGTAGAGATTACACATATGAAAATATCTTCATTGACTTAAGAGAAACAAAAAGAAGTTAGGTCATGCCTGCATTTCCTTTACAATAGGTTTAAATGAGCCCTACTGCTTCAGCGGTAGCACTATTCATTTCTAAATACACAGAATATTTCTCACTATGTAATATGTCTCAGAAGTTTTCACATTCTGAATACTGTAATAAAGAGGATGTTGTAAAGAAATGTTGTAAAGACAAATCTTAAAACAAATATTAAATACACGGTAGAAGCAAAGAAATGGAGTATTTTCCATCTTTAGTCTGGAAAGTCCTAAAGAACTAAAGGCTTGAAAAGTCAATTGTATTTTTTTGCCATCATTACCACTGAATCTGGAAATGAAAATGTTTGGAGACATAAGCACACAGCATTCATTAGATTTCTGTCAAGAAGTATATTACTTAATACAGCATTATATTTACAGAGTATTTCAATAATATTCACACTCACAATGTGAGTCATTCTCATGATTTATAAACTTAGAAAAAACTGAAAGTCACACAGCAAATCTATAATGGATTCAGGTTTAGAGCAAAGACTCCTGGCTCTCAGACCTGTGTTACAGGTACCTCTGAGGTAACCAGGTACTGTTTGTAAAATTTGTTAGCGATAGCTCTGAAAATATTGCTGATCAGAAGGCATTATATAGCAAACAACAGATTAATTTTCTTTAAACACTTTCTGGAAAGGAAATTCTAATCCTATTTCATAGTTCTCTAGCCACATTGTTAAAGTATAGAGTAAGCAAATTACAAGTCAGTTACTTCAACCTGTAGAAAGTAGAATGACATAAAATAATGTATTTATCACCTCAAAGAATAACCCACCAGTTGCCAAGATTATTTAAAGCTGAAAGACAATATTAAGAATCTATAATCACCATAAAATATGAAAGGTATTGGTTAGGTGTCTAGAGTTGGATTACTTATTACTGCTTAGCTACTATCCAAATATGCAGAGAATAACAGGATAATAAGTTGACCCGTCTGGTTCCTTTAAAAATGTAGGTCAGGTGTTCACTGCCTGAAGAAATTACGTGCTAGGTGACTCAGGTTGCATGGAGAATTAGCTCATCAGCAGGCTGGTCATATATCACAGTCATATAGTGGAATAAGGTGAAAAAACACAACAAAATGGGGAAAGGAATTACAAAGGAGGACAAAAAGAAGACCTATCTTTTAATTAAGCTCCAAAGAAGTGTATTGACTGTATATCTATTTGTCAGGGAACTAGATTTGATAATGATGTCATAACAAACCAGTCTTTCAGTGCAAAACTCTTATCAACATTGTTCACAACATTAGCTTCTAAGATAAACAGTGCTACCAAAATAAGTGTGTTATGATGTGATATATTACACTACAAGCACATGTTAACTAGGCTAATACCATAATAAGAAGACAATAAGAATTACCCTAATATTACAAGATTTTTACAGCTCTTTTGTAATAAATCATAACAGATTATAAAGATTGGAGTTAAAATACACCTGATATTTAGAGAAGAATAGACAATTGAACAAGTAGTGATATTATCAATAATCTTTTTAGCAAATGTGATTGTTACATTTTTCCAGTCCTTGTCTGGCAATTAACTATGTGGAAATGAATCATATGTCTCACATGACGCTCCACTCGTCATAGCAGAAGAGAAAATGTGGAGTCCTGAATGGAATGAATGAAGGTATTGCAGCTATTATGGGCTCAAAGGGTTTTAAGCTTTACCATATTGCTTTATGACCTTATATACCTTTATTTGCTAAATTAAAGATTCTTCCTCTGCCAAGTGACACTTTTAATTAAATAACTCTTGGACTTGAACAAGTCATCTTTGATAAACTACACTTAATTTTCTTACACTTCTCATTGAAAGGTTTTGTTTATGTTGCTTTTTCCTGAAAACCTTCAGGAAAAGGTTTTGTAATGATTTGTAAATAAAACTAAATTTTGTATTTATGAAAAAGAAATGCAGGAATGAAGAATAGGGAGAAGAAATGCAAAGCCATACAGGGAAAAAAAAAAAAAAAAAAAAAGAAATTACAGAGGCTTTAGTTTAACCTTAATTTGGAAGGGAGAGGGACAGAAATTTATCTTGGAACACGGTCAGTCAGAATAGGTAAACAAATCTGAAAAAGATTTATTTTTCAAAAGAAGTTACACCGAAGAAGCAAAGAGCTGTACAGAATGGTAATTACAAATGAGTTTATAACATGAAACAGCAGCAGAAAAGCCTCCCGGATATTGATTTGTATATTTAAAAACAAAACAACTTGAGACATTGCAATGCAGTCAAACCCAAAGTATCTGATTTAATTTTGTTTTAAAGAAACTGTCTATGGCTGAAGACACTGATACTGTACCGTGTCCATCACAAGCATCAATTCTCTTTCAAATCTTCCACAGCCTGGAAATGAATGCAGCCATAACACTCAGTTGTTTCCTAAGTCAGTGCATGTTTATAAATCTCATTGGGTGATCTGCATCGTGGGCAACATTATATATTATATTTATTCAAGTAGCAGAGGTCTTCACAGTGGATCTTAGTTTCCAGCTCTGCCTGTTTTGTATAGATGTCACTATAAGAAATAGTGATGTATTTTGCTCATTTTTATAAAAAGCCTTTGTAAAACAGGAATATTAAAGCTGTAATTTGGAACACACAGTAATGGAAGTTTGAGAATTCCTGTGTGACATATTGTCTTTCTTGCAGACCCACATCATGATACTTTCATAGAATTCAGCACACCCTTATATGGACAGGCAAATTAGGTAGGACTGAGCAGGCACCTCTCTCTGTTAACTGAAGAGAGAATGCAAGCCCTGCTTTAAGCAGTGGAAACTGTAGACCAGCTTAAGTGAATGAAAATTACCTGGAGTAATTACACTCTACTTTTGTTTTCTTTAATTAATTTCACAATAAATTGGTCCTAATTTTAGTCTGCCTTAAACTATTTAGAATCAGGAATAGTGTCACAAAAATCTATTCTTAAAATTATACAAAAATCAGAATAACTGATAGTAAAACACGTTCAAAGCATATAGTCTTCTCTTGAAGAGTAATTTTACCTTCTATCATCTTCATGTCAACATGTCAGGAATCAGAAACAGATAATAAGGACATGACTTTTAGGAAATACTGGATTCCATTTGTTCATTTCAGCCTCTACCTAGAAAGGAATCTTCAATATATAATGCTGTAGTTTTCTTTCTGTCTTCCTAACTAATTTTGTCCAAAGTCTTCAGGAAGAAATACTAGCTAGCACTCATTTGAATATCCTTTGTGTTGTATAATTTACCTGATTTTTTTACATCCAAAGCAAATAGGTTTATTTAGGCCACTCCCTTGGTTTAGAGCAAGAAATAAGTCTAAGCATCACAGGAAGAAAAGGGACTGGTTTTTATGTATTTAAGTTCTTCCTGAAGTGAAAATAGAAAGAAAAAAACATTTTGATTGTTTCTGATTTTTTCTCACAGGTTACATGCTTTTAGCTTCAACAGGGAATTCATTTCATGGACAAAGCTACAACACAATTACTCAGTCCTTTCAGTAGTTATTAATGGTGTTGAACCAATTCCTTTTAATTGGAGAAAGAGTGTTCCCTGCCCCCTTTCCTGCCCATTATGGTGATAGAACCTCTTATGGCTTTAATTAGAAGAGAAATGTTAAGAGAAGCTAATAGGATAAAAGCCTGTTAAATTTTCCAATCCCAATTCTTCTTTCTGTACTGTGGTTAAAATAGTTAAGCCTCCTGTTTTTTCCTGGATTTTAGGTTAAGTGGAGGGTGTTAAAGGGTATTTATTAATATAAGATTTTCTAGCTAGTGATTTCAAACTTTCTTTAAAATACTGAGAACCAGTATTGCTTTGTAAGACAGACTCCACAGTTTAGAAACACAAAATTGGTGTTACAAAGCAAAGCAATTTACACAGAAGAGAATCTGAACCATATTCAAGGTTAGGACAAGGTAGTAATGCTAAACATGCTATTTCTAGCTGATTTACACTTACTAATGGTGGTCCATACAGTAGAATTTCTATTAAAGAGAAAAGTAAAAAGCAGTAAGATTGGCTACTTATCAGGTAAGAACAAATTACAGATGTTTAAGACAGCTGTTGTATTCAGTACTTTAACAGCCCTCCTGTTGTGGTTTAACCCTGCAGAACAAAGAACCAGTTCACCACTGGCTCCCTCCACCCCAATGAGGGGAGAATTGGAAGAAAAAGGCAAAACTCACAGGTTGAGATAAAGGCAGCTTAACAGAACAGGGAAGGAAAGAGGAAAACAACAATAATAGTACTGATAGAGGAATATACAAAACACAATCAATGTATCCCCGCTCACCGACTGGACCCAGGAAGCCCCCAGCCCACTCCTAAGAAATAATTTCTCCCTCACCCTGGCTATATACTGGGCAGGAGTCCAGTGGTATCAAATACCAGTTTGGCTAGTTTGGGTCAGCCAACCCCCTGGCTGTGGTCCCAGGCCCTTGTGAAACTTAACTGTATCCCTGCCGGAACCAGGACACCTCCACAAAAGGTGTAGTTGTAACCACGCATTTTTTAAGAAGAAAATAGAATTTCAGATCGAAGTTATAAAGGTAAGGTTATGGGATATACATTGTATTACATACCAGGCATTAAGGCTTAAAAACAATATTTGAAAATATTATATGATCTGGCTAATATTATCTTTGACCATCAGTGACTATATTTTTCATAATTATATAGGATACAGGACTGGAAAAAGGGAAACATTGTAGTTTCTGTTAAAAACGAAGAGAAGAGACTGCAAAGAATTATAAAAGAGTCAGTGTAACTTCATTCTTTGCTTAGGTTCTGGGAAAACTTATTTAAAATTTATTTCTAAATGCCCAGAAAAGGTATAATCAGATCCTAGAACTGATTTTTTTTCATAAATATATCTTACCAAACAAAAGCTATTACTGCTTTTAAAAGAACAGAAAGTATCTGTATAACATGAATATTAACTACCACTGGGTACTGTTGTCATGCTAGACCTGTTTCTGATCATTGTTTACATTATACTTAGATAGCATAGTGGATAATAAGTTTATAGTGCTTGTAAAGTATATTAAATTGCAAGGTGAGATTGTGTGGAATTCAAGGAATCTGGAAGAAAATGCCAGAATCATACAAAGTGATACTGACAATTTTAAATCAAGAAAACAAAACTTAGTGAGAATTATTGGGAATATCTGTTCTTAAGCACAATCAAAATGTAGGAATATAGGCTGAAAGAGATCTGTATAGGTAACTATAATCTCAGGGTTACCATGAGTCATTACCGAAATCTGGTTAAGTATATAATGACCTTACAATAAAGGGAATTAATAATCCAGGATCTCTGAAACAAAATCTTGTATGTAATACGCTGTAGATCATACTTGGCACTAAAGAGGATTCTCCTGAACATTATATCCGATTTTAGATGCTATGAGAAATGTTCATTTGACAACACCAAGAATGACAGAAGTTTAGGGGAAGAAAAAAACACCACCAAATCCCAAACCAAAAAGAAACACCAACAAAATCGGAGAGGAATACTATGAGGAATTAGACAGTTATATAAAAATAAAAATTGACATGAGGTCTAACAACTGTCTTCTACTAACATTACATACTTGCCCTATTTTTATACTCTTGTATCCTTTTCCTACATAATCACTTCTGGTTACCATAAAAAATGAGCCAGGTGATACTTAAGGCTTACTCAGTATGGCCATTCTTATACAAAACAGGTAGTTATCTGGACATAATGATCAAATTGGCCTCAATTCTAGGGCTGGTTCTGTTTGATATATTTATCAACGATCTGGATGGAGTTGAATGCACCATTAGTAAGCTTGCTGATGGTACTAAATTGAGAGGTGCTGTTGACTGTCTCCAGGGAGAAGAGGCCTTGCAGAGTGATCTGGATAGATTGGAGCATTGGGAAATCATCAATGGAATGAATTTTAACAAGTCGAAATGCCGGATTCTGGAGTAATGCTGGGCACAAGTGTAAGCTGGGAGAGGAGTGGCTGGAGAGCAGCCCTGCAGAAAGGGATCTGGGGGAGCTGGTTGACAGCAGGGTCGCTACGAGTCAGCAGTGTGCCCTGGCAGACAAGAGGGCGAACCGCATCCTGGGCTGTATCAAACATAGTATAACCAGACAGTCGAAAGAGGTGATTATCCTGCTGTGTTCAGCAGCCTCACTTTGAGTACTGTGTGCAGTTCTGGGCCCAAAAATTTAAGAAGGATGTGAAGGTCCTTGAATGCATCCAGAGGAGGACAACAAAGCTGGTGAAAAGGCTGGAAAGCATGTCCCATGAGGACTGGCTAAGGACTTTGCGCTTGTCTAGTTTGGAGAAAAGGAGGTTGAGGGATGACATTGTTCTCTACAGCTTCCTGAGGAGGTGAAGTGGAGGGGGGGGTGCTGAGCTCTTCTCCCTGGTATCTAGTGACAGGACATGTGGGAATGGTTCAAAGCTGTGCCAGGGGAGGTTTAGACTGGACATCTGGAAGCATTTCTTTACTGAGAGGGTGGTCAAACACTGGAACAGGCTTCCTAGAGAGATGGCTGATGCCCCAAGCCTGTTGGTGTTTAAGAGGCATTTGGGCAAAGCCCTTAACAACATACTTTAACTTTTGAGACCTGTGTTTTATGGTTTTGTATAGGACTTAGCAGTTCGACGCACCGCTAATCATGCTAATTATCGTGCTAATTCACTTATATAGCTCCTGGATCAGACAATCTGATCAGACTTGTAGCAAATCAGCTTGATGCACAGAGTCATACATGCACTCCCAGTTCATGTGAGGTCTTTTAATAGGCTTGCACAGCTCTTAAGTGTGTAAGATCTCGTTCATTGCAGTATGGCATTACTGCTTTCACTCAAATATAATATTAGTAGTTGTTAATAAATATACACATATTAAATGAAAATATATTTGCATATTAAATGTAAATATAAATGTTACCCACTAAATTACTGTTAGTAAAAATATACACAAGGGGAAAGGATGAAGGGGTGAATATTTGTGTTATCTAAAGCAAGTCACATCTTTGGCAATGTCTGTCAAAGAGACTGGACAAATAGAAGTGACTGTATAGAGCAAAGGAGTTGATGGTGAAGACCTGTTGTCAATACTACCTACATTTAAGGGTATTCTTTTTTTCGCTTTAGACAAGGTACAATCTGGTGCATGCACTCAACACACATTTGTAGCTGAAATGCTTCTGAATTGCACCTTCCAGTTTACAGAAAGGAATTCTGTTCATACCCTCTGGGACTGCTCCACAATCTGGACCAAAGCACAGTAACTAAAGACAAATAAGAGATTCACTTAAAAGACACAGTCTTAATGCCAGCTAAAATTGTATTTTATAGTCATTTTGATCTGCATTTCTTGTCTGTATTCATTGTAAAGGAATCCTGGCCACAATTTGCATAATAAGCCTCACCATATGTGTATAATGCAGCCAGATTGCTAGCCTTACTTTGCAGTGCTTCCATTGCAATTACTCTTTTTGTTTCATTCTTTATTAATCAGGTTTTGGATTTTGTAGCTGTCTTCTGTTGGCTGAGTTTTAGCTGGTTTTTTGCCATTACCTGCATGACAGAAAGCTAACGAATCTTATATCTGTACTGTGATAAAAAGTGACCACAGCTAAATGGTGAAATGAATCCTTGATTGACTTGTGTAGTATTAGTGTATATGAATTACTCCAGTCACCAGTTTATAAAACAAATGTCTATATCTGTTACAGATTGCATTTATATACATCAGTTTTTAGCAAAAAAAGTCAATATAGAGTTCTTTTTCAGCTTGCAACATACAGATGAGACTCGATTTAGTAACCAGGACAAGTATTTTCTAGATGAAGGCTCAGTATGCTATCAGCAACAATAAATATTGAAGAAATTTAAAAGTGAGTGGTATAGACATGTTATATTAAAAGAAGGAACAAGTTTGCATGTTTAGTTGTGCATACAGGCTACCAATATTACCCTTGAGAGCTCAGAGATACAAACATAAAAATCTCAAAGAAACTTTCCAAAAAGTGCAAAACCAGCAAATATGAAGAAAAGGAAATTTCAGTTAATCATTAACAGTGGGAATGAGCTCCAGATTCATCACCTAAATGTAGATGTGTACACATGAACTAGGTATCTATGAGCTCACTACACTCAACGCACTAGAAAACAGTAGGTGGATTCTGGAGAGCTATTCAACATTTGGTGAGCTGTATGGCTCTATTTGTAGGTATCTGCATTTAGGTGAACAGAGTTTTAACACCACTTTTTTTTTTTTTTTTTTTTTTTTTAAAGAGTATTTGCTTTAGAAGTTGTGGTTTAAT